>PVJA010005125.1:5880-81090 GCA_004027025.1 Myocastor coypus | reverse complement strand
CACGCCTGTAATCCCAGCACTCGGGAGGCTGAGGCAGGAGGATCGCTGTGAGTTCGAGACCAGCCTGGGCTACAAAAGTGAGCTCAAGGCCAGCCTGAACTGCACAGTGAGACCCTGTCTCAAAAAGACAAAAAAAAAAAAAAAAAAAAAAGAGCTATTTAATTCCTTCTTCTCATAAAGTCTTTTATTTTGTAATACGTACCTGCATGCAGTTAGAGCAAAGTGTAAGATTGACTCCAGCATCCGGAGCTTCCTGCGTGTTGTCAACTTCCATCTTATTCTCCATGCTACTGCAGTTCTCTTGCCAAAGACCTGAGGCAAATAAAGTTACTAGAAATGTAAATTAGTGCTTTACAGCTTGAAGTTACAGCAAGAGAAAAATCCACACTGGTGAAAAGTTTCAAATTACTTTATACATAATTTGCAAGTGAATCAACAAAAATTATAAATGGTTCAGTGAGCAGAACTAGTTTACACAAATATTTTTTTTTTTTTTTTTAGCAGTGTGTCTTATCTTTGTCACCACTGGTATTTCCCAGTTGTAAAGTGGCTCTTCCAGATAGAAATATACGACTTTTTCATAGTTATACCAAAATGCATTTTATAATAAGTTAGAATTAACTTAAGCTATGAAGACAAAGGATAGTCTATAATTTCGTGGCCTTTATGTTCAGTTCATTATATAGGATGGTAATGGTTTCAGTTATTCTCTTTTCAGAGAAAAACAGAATCCATTCTTTATGCAACAGTTTTCCACCAGCACTGATGATGGCAATGACTTTTTTTTTCCTCCACAAGTACTCTCACAGAGAAAGGAGAGAAATGTGAATCAAATGCTATTGCAGTGTTCAGTACTATCTGAGTTATGCAATCAGAATTTGGGATGTCTTTGAGTGTTCATTAATAAAACATTCAAATGTAGGAATCAAAGGGTTGTTTTTGTTATTTCATGTTTATTATTGTTCCAAACTCTACCTTTTAATTAGACATGAAACTGCACTTATTTCCTCTTTAATCATTTTGGTAGTTTTATGGTTGCTCGCTGAAGTTCCAGAATTTCAGTTATTTGTCAAGATGTCCATGCTATCTGAAGGGGATGACTCTCATGAGAAATGAGCTAATGGGGTCTAGACAACTTGAAATTAGGGGGTGATGACCAAATAGAGGGGGAAAGGCAGTGTGGATGCAAGCGAAAGCGATTTTCTCTGACTTCATACATCTCAGTCAATGACCCCATTTCGGAGTTTGGATAGAGCCCCTTCGGCCTAGCTTCTTGGTTGCCAGATTGGATATCCTAATGTCACTTTTATCTCCATAGCTTCTGTGGATCAAGTTGAACATCCCTAAAGTGGGATTTCTTGGACATAGATTATGCTGTAGAAAATGAGCAAATCATGAATTTTGCTGCTCTTTCCTGTTAGATGTTAGGACTCACTGTGTTTTGAAAGAATACACCCGCTCTTCATTTTCCTTATGCACACTTTTAAAAGATCTTTCTTACAGTTGCATTTTTAAAAACGTCTGAGTTTCTTTGGTTTTGCTTTTAGGGTTTGTTTGTCTTGTTCTCTTGACATTGCCGCTCCTCAGCACTAACTTTCTTGATCCTGTTGTCCTCTGTTTCATATTTGTGTGGATCATTAAAAATTTTCAGTTCATCATCAAACTCCGTCATTTGCATTAAATTGGTCTTTTCTTTCCTGGCTCACTGTAATAATTTGCCATTATATAAGCATAACTTATGGTTTAGGCTCTTGTGAGTTATCAATATTCCCAGTTCTCTTTGGAACATGGTTATAAAATATTTCCTCAAATATTTTAACATTGGATTATTATAAAGCCAATTATTTTTTTTAAGATTTATGTGTGTGTAGGGTCTCCCCACTTATTATTTTATTATTGACTGAGTTATATATGTTTTATAAGTTTGTGAGTGAAAGTCAAGTAGGCATACAGCCAGACACTACTGGTAAATATTTAACAATGACTCTTTTAGGGAGTGTGTGTATCACCTTTGGAATTCCTCGGGGTAAACGTGCCTACTTCCTGCTACCAGCACCGCATCATGGAACTGGGTGCAAGGACCAGAAGTGAGCAGCTGGAGGTTGGCTTCCTCAGTAGCTTATGTATGTCTACAACCATGTCTCATGCCCAGAACCCAATCAGTCACTAGAATCTTCTCTCCAAAAATGACAGATTTGGAATCTTTTAGCCATTTCCTTTTGAATATAAGCATCACTATCTATTTACTTCTACTAATAAGAGCTAACAATGGACTTACGTATTTTAGATATTATGTATTAAGTTCCTGTCACTGTACGAGGTTGTTCACTTCCCTGCCACTGCCGTTCCTTTTTGCTTTGTTTCCTCTGCCTTTCCATATCATTTGGTACAATCTTATTTAAATCAAATTTACTTTAATCTCTGTGAATGTAAAACTCACTCCAAATGCTATCACGGAATCTTGCTAGTTTGCAAACCATACTTTTTCCTAAAGTTAATGATCATGTTTGTATAAAATATGCAGAGTTTTCTTTGTACCTGTGTTAATACGCTTCTCTGGTTGCTGGGACAAACACCTGACACCCAAAATAAAGGAAGGAAAGGTTTATTTAGCTCACAGTTACTGGAGGTTTTAGTCCATACTCAGCTGGCTCCAAGGCAGAGTGTACAGGGCAGAGAGCAACTTTTCATGGTGACAGCGAAGAGCAAGATGAAGGCAGTAACAGCAGCAGCTCAAGCAGCTAACTTCTCTTCCTTCCACTGAAATGTAGATCACCTGCCCCAGGGGAGGTGCAGCACCCACACCCACAATAATCAATTACAAATTCCAAAGCCACCCCATGACTGCATGAGGCTTTGGAGGACACCTATACACAAACCATAAGAGAACCTGTTATGATTTTGTTCACATCTTCCCATAATTTATCAGCACACAATTTCTGTCTATTTTGCTTCCTGGTTGTCTTTATCTTTTTTGTCTCTCTTTCTCTCCATCCCTCCCTGCCTCCCTCCTTCTCTCTCTCTCTCTGTTCTCTGCCCTCTCGCCTCTCTCTCATCCCTCCCCACACATTTTCTCTTGTTACTTCTTACAAATAACAATGCACAAAGGTGGCAGACATATGTATCTCTAGCTGCATGGCTTCTCACCAGGATCTTTGCCTACTGTACACCCAGTATTCTGGGGTTACTTTTGCTCATCTCACTTGAGTAATTTTTTTAGTTTTCTCCTGGAGTTTGTGCTTATCTTTCTCTATTACACAGTGTGTTTCTCTGTATTTGTTTTTGCCTTTTTTGTGAAATACATTTAACTATCAGCAGTCTTCTGAGTAAATACTTTGAAATTATGTGTATCTGAAAATATCCACAGCCTATGTTTCTGTTTAATGGATGATTTGAGAAGGCACGAAGTTCTAGACTTCAGTCAATATTCTGAACGTATTTTTAACTTGCCTTCTCTCATCCACACTTACTGCTAAAGAGACTGAAGCAGTTTAATGTTTTCTCATGTATGGGATAATGTCACTGTGTCTACTCAAGGTTTGTGGCACAGTCAATGCTACACCATTCTCTGAGATGCCAAAATGCTGTATTAATATGAATTGTTTTTGTCCACACTCAAAACTCATTGAGCTTTTGCAAAGGGGCAATGTAATCCTCAAGATCAGAACCTTCCCTCCACAAATATGTCTATGATAATTTATTTGCTCCATTTCTTGGAGGCACTTGTACTTTTTTGGACACTGTGCTTTCTTAATGGCCTTTCCAATTTTATTATTTCACTTCTGTTTCTGTTTATACATCCTATTTTACTTGGAAGTTACCTTCAATTTTAATTACTTTGCTTTCTCAGATAGCTTAATTTATTTTTTCTTTCTTTTTTATGTATTTGGTACAGGGTCTCACTACACAGATCACACTCATAGTGATTCTCCTGTTTTCAGTCTACCAACAGCTGGGATTATAGGCCTATGCCACCACGCCAAGTCTCAACTGCCCTCTTAGCTTGCCCTGGGGAGCAGAGCCTGCAGGACACACCAGGGATGGAATCTTGGATGGTGTGCTTTGCCTAATCAGATGCTTTAGTCCACTGAGCTATCTAGGTAAGATAATTTAATTTCTGTTGTCAGGTTTGTAATTCTAAGAACATGTTCTCCCGTTCTCTGAATGAGTCTTTGTTATATCCATTTCTTCTATCTTGGATGGCATATCTTCATTTCTTTGAGGCTATCAATAACATACTTTTCTTTTTTTAATTTAATGTTTTTGTTTTTCTATTTATTAATTTTTATAAGAAAGAAGTAACAATGAGACAGTTGCAAAACACATTAGTAGGATAGCCACAATAATTAATACAATGCATATAGTTGTCTTCATAGTATTTGTTCAGAATACAAGATGCAGACATGATAACTTTTCTAAACACTATTAGTACACATATTTCTTTTCATTGAGCTAAGAGAAAGTAATTCTATGTATAGTCCAGTAGTCCATAATAGTAGTAGGTCTTTAGCAGAACTGGCAATGTTGGAAGCTGACGACTTTAGCCTTTTATAGCTCAACATACTAATATGGCTTTACTTTATATACCTTGTTTATAGTTTAAAGTTTTCTGCTTGATGGTTAAGACCAAGTTAAAGCAAGACCTATATAACAAAACATGTAACTTTTGAATAGGACAAGATCAGTCAAATCTCCTCAGGATTTACCTTGAAACCATGTACAGCATTTTGTGGAATTTTTGCCAGTGTCAGCCATGTAGATGAGTCATGGTCATTGCTTGACCAGTTTGCTCTCTGTGAAAGCCTGAGAAAATGTCACCATATATGACAATATCTGTGAAGTAAGCAACTATACTGAGGATAGCAATGTATAATACTAAAACCATGCTTGGAATGCCTATCATTCTGCTTGCTAATTATTGCTATATTCTCTATCAAGTAAATGTTTGTTTAAAAAAAGATAATAAGGAATAAGAAAAAAGGAAAAAAATGCCTCATGATTGACCTACTACAATTTTGCATGTGGTTAGATCTCTAAATTTCTGTGTAAAAATGTAATTTTTTATCACATTCTATAGGGAGATTTATTAGAGTATCAGTGACTGATGGAAAATACAGGTTCCATGTTAGGTCTAAGGTGTTTGATATTCAGAAAGATAGTGATGTTAAGCTAAAGTGCCTAAGTTAAACAGCAGTGGTTCTCAACCTGTGGGTCGCGACCCTAGCGGAGGTAGAAAGACCAAAACACATGGGTCGCCTAAAGACATTCTGAATTATAACTGTAGCAAAATTACAGTTTTGAAGTAGCCACCAAAATTATTTTTTGGCTTGGGGCCACTGCAACATGAGGAACTGTATTGTGGGGTCACGACATTAGAAAAGTTGAGAACCACTGTTATAGAGTAATAGTATCTCTAAGCTTGTCTTCTGGAGTGTTAATAATTTAAGTTTGCAAACCAAAAAATTAGAGAAAAAGGACTATAAAGATAGTCATTATTTTGGCTCTAGCCACTCTAGGTCAGTGAAGACTCAGGTCATAAGGGAACCTGTACTGTAACATCTTATGACTCAGTGGTGTCCCAAATTTTCTGTTCACAGAGATTATGGGGCCACAGATGAAGGGGATCAATGAGGTATAGTGTGCCTAAGGAGAGTCACCTAGAGAAATAACATACTTTTCAGGACTTCTTCCCTTGTGATTTTTTCCTCTAAGATTTTTAAATTTTTCATCATTTTAGGTTTGAGAGGTTAAGGTTTAAGTCACATGTTAGGATATTTCTCCAGAAGTCCAGGGATCCTTGCCTGTTTGAGTCTGTTAGTTTGAAGCATTATGAAATTGATGATGACTTAACTTAAAGGTGGGACTTGTAATAGCAGTTGTCACTGAAAAGCTGTAATAATCTTGCTGGGTCACTTGTGGAGAAACATTAGGGTAGGCATGATTACATCTTTTTTCTTATACTTACTAAATTCTCACAGAAAATAATTTTCTAGTTTTTGCTGCACCCCCCCCCATACTACTGGAAATAGAACCCAGAGCCTTCACAATGAGCTATATTCCCAGATATTTTTTTTCAAATTCTGAAACCAGTCATGATAAATATCTAAGTTATACAGTCTGGATTTAAGCTTGTGGTCCTCCTGCCTTAGCCTTCAAAGTACTAAATATAGGAAAGCGCCACCGCACCTGGCTCTTGTGATCTTTTCATTGTAGTGTTATAGTCTGGCAGTGACAGGGAAGCAGGAACAAGAGTAGAAAGTTCTCTTCATGCAGCCTCCAGGCTTCAGGGGCTGAATGGCTTCCCATTGGGGAATGGTATTCCCAGGATTATTCAGGGCCCAGAGCCACTCAGTTCCATAGTATCTTCTGAGATAGTCAGTCTTCTAGATGGTCACTTTGTCAGAATTGGGAAATGATTCTAAGCATCTAATTTCCTAAAACTCCTCCATAGGTATCCCATGATAATTGACTTTCCAGTTTTTTGAGCCACCTGAAAATTTTATGTGTGAACTGAACTGTCCACTAGTCTTTCCTATTACTATTTAAAGTTTGTTTTTTGTTTCAGTTGGCTTTGTTTTATATTTCTGTTAGTTCACTTAGACTATCATCAATAGTTAGGGAGAAATATTTCAGGCACTCAGGCAGCTCTAGGCCTTCAAGGGAGTCAGTGCAGACAATGAGAACCCAATAAAGACATGGAAGAAGGAGCAGCGTTAAGGACCAGGCTTCATGACAAAATTGGAATGACCAGGCCAACATACAAATTCTGCAGATAAGGTAGTTAATATCACTTAGTTCAAAAAATCTAGATAGATACCAGTTACTGTGGTAGGTGATCAAGACTCCTAATCCAACCCTTCCATAAAAAGGTCTTTGTTCTGTCCATGTGCACTTGCTGCATAACCTGCTTCCCCACCTAATCAATATTATCTGAATATTTGCGCTTGTGTTCTCATTGACTGATCATAGTTTTAACCATATTGCATCTCCCTCTTCATTTTGCTTTATAAAACTTCCTTTGAGAAATAGGCTTTCTGTGAATCTACTTTCACATCTCCTCCTATCTCCGGAGCCAGCTATCTTTCTCCATAATCTTTTCTCCTCCTCCTCCTCCTCGTCCTCCCCCTCTCCCTCCCCCTTCCCTTCCCCCTCCCCCTGCTTCTGCTTCTGCTTCTGCTTCTTCTCTCTCTTTAGAATCCATTCTTCAGTTTTAGGAACGTGTACTTAGGTGTCAGGCATCTAGTAGTTTGGCGTTATATTAGTTACCTTCTATCATTTGGAAGCTCTAGTGAGATTACTGGACTGAGATAAAACCTTGCTTCTGTTTTGTGAATTGTGCATGGTGACTAGTTTAGGTAATTGGAACTTGTCATCTTTCTTTATCAGTTGCTTCTGCCTTGTCTCATTACATATTTTCTGTTGTTGCTATCAAAATGGTAATAAATTTGACAAGTATAGATATGACAATTCTTTCATTTCTTCTATTGTCCTGTGACTTTGTACTTCCCTTCTTAGAGAGACTGTTCTGTTAAAGACTAGAGAGAGAAAAATCTTAACTCATACCAACATTTTTCTCTTTGCTGCAGCAAAGAACTTTTAAATGGACCCCATAGAAAATGATCATTTGTTAATTCTGAACACACGGACGTCATTTTATATCAGGAGTACATACTTGTCACTGGGTCAAGTGAGACATTGGAATTTGGCCTATCCTAGAGATCATGCATACTTTCATGTCCTTGCTTAAGTGTTCTGTGCAACAGTGTCCTGTGTATGGGAAACTGAGCCGGAAGCTCCGTGTAAAGAGCTGAGTTCTGGGTGAAAACGACAGCAGATATTTCCTAAGCACATAGTATAAGAGAACAAAACACTTTTATTATAAAGAAGAATTCCTAAGCTCCTACTTTCCCTTGCCCTGGAAGACCAGGCAGTCATCATTTATGGGAGGGAAGTGCCTTCAGTGATGTCTACACTGTGGCTGCTGGGGGATGGGCAAAAATTCTAGCCATGAGCTTCGTACGTATGCTGTTAAGGAATAAAGCCTAGGTGCCTGGATAGGTCTAGTGAATGTCTTCAGGGCCTCTTTATCTTAAGACTCGGGGTAGGACTTTTCTGAGCCATTACTTATCTGGCGATCATCCCTTTTGTAGGCTGGGAAGGGCTGTAACCATTTTCCATTGCATTTTGATTTTTTCCATCTCATTCAAAGAATTTGGAAACAGTGTTCAGGACTCTTAATTATTGGCATAATTTTGCTAGAAAGGCTTCTGTATTTAAACGCTATTATTATAGCTTGAAAAAGTGGAACTTGTGCTTTTGTACACTTGCTGCTGCTAGAAGTGTGAGTGTTTAGAGGAGCTAGAGGTATCCTTGATGTGAGTGACAAGCCTGACTTGGTGTTATGGTTTATGTCTAGTTGTCCCCCCAAAGCCTCACATAGTCACTGGACAGGGATTTCTATCGATTGAGACTTGACTCATGAGTTACTGGGATTATGTGTTTTAGCATTGATCTGGAGTTTGAGACTTGATTCATGATCCCTGGGATTATGTGTTTTGAGTACTTCTGGGATTATGGGTGTAGCCTAAGGTGGATAAGCTGAGACTAAGAGCCTGAATGTAATATAAAGAGAAACAGAGACAGACTAGAGCTGTCGCTCTCTGCTCCCTTGGTTGTTCCATTGCCTCTGTCACCATTGCTGCTGTTTCCACTGCCAGGAACTGGATGCTCTCTGCTCTCTTCCACTCAGCCTTGGGCCAGCCGAATATGGACTGAAACCTCCAGTAACTGTGAGCTAATAAACCTTTCCTTCCTTCATTTTGAGTGTCAGGTATTTGTCCCAGCAATGTGTGAAAAGTAACTGAGACACCAGGTCTCTCTTCTGGTCATTCTCCAGAGAGCAGCTGCATACTCTGGGACAGGTCACCTTGAAGCATGCCTTGAGAGGTGATAGAAACAAAGGAAGAACTAAAAGGGATCCCTGTTTCTCCCCTTGCTGTACTTGTGAAACTCAAAGTCAAATTTTCTTACTAATTTGAAGTGTATTCTTAAGCTCTACAATTTCTTAGACATTCAATATTAAGTTGACCTGCACGCCAACAGTTCTTTTAAAAAAGAGCTGTTCAAATGCTTTCTCCACCTGTACCTGGTCTACCTATCCTTTAGATGTAAAATTGAGCAGAGGAAAGTATTCATTATTATACTATTTTACAACTATTATTGTAGTATCAGAGAGGAAAAATGATCAGAATTACATTATGTTAATATTTTCTTTGCATTAAGATGTAATCCTTACTTGTGTTTCAAATGTAAATGTAAGCCACGAGAAAAACAGACATGTCTGCTACTTTAAGAAAAATGTGGTGCACCATTACTGAGCCTGAAGTTCCTCTCCCTTACCCTCTGGACTTTATAGGTATGATTTCTAAGCCAACCTGAATTCATAACTCTAATGTGTTCATCCTGTATTCATCCATATTTTATTTTGTTCAAGCTCCTCAAGGGCAATATCCCTTCTAGGCAGTGGTTAGAAAGTTTGGCTCTTCCTAATATCCATATTTCTTTTTCTCTCAATGACCTCAAACAGATCAAGCAATATCTGGAGAAATTTTCTTATGATTTGGATTAGCCTTATGGGATCTTCATAGGATTTACTTGGACCTAAGAACTAGTCTGGAAAGATGTAATGTTACTCTTAAACAATGACTTCTAATGAGAGACAAGTAGCATTACAAGCTGCTACTGCATTTGGATATAAATATCGTATTGTTAGTTTTAGAAGGCAGTAAGACAGTTAGCCAGCAGAACATCTGGTTTGTACTGGTGCCCAAGTAAACTCTTCATGAGATATCTAATCTGACAGGAGACTGGAATAAGAAAAATATTAAGACATATGTTTTTGAAGGTCTAAGGAGGACTACAGCTCTGCCCTTCAATTATTGCAATTTGTCTACTATTTATCGGAAAAAGAAGGGAGCCCTTTGAGACAGTGATGAAACATATATCCCTGGCTACTGATTCCAGTAGAAGTACGGGGTGTTCTTACAAACAAATTTATTAACTAGTAAGCTTCAGATAGTTGGAAAAAGTTATAGAAGATGGTTTCTGCTTCATATAGCTCACCTGACACTTTAGTAAGAATTACTTCCTAAGCATTTTATAATTGAGACCATGAGGAATTCTGAAAGGGAGAAGACGGAGAGACTAAAATCAGGTCCCCAAAACACAAAGACCCAATTCAAAAGTGGGTATCTGAGATTGAGTACACATTTCTCGGATGAAGAAATACAAATGACAAGTAAATATATGAAAAAATGTTTAAGACCATTGATCATTCAAGAGATACAAATTAAAACAACACTGAGATTCCATGTCACTCCAGAAAGAATGGCCATCATCAAAAAATCAAGGAATAGCAAATGCTGATAGAGATGTGGGGAAACAGGAACCATCTTCCATTGTTAGTGGTAAGTTAGAGTAGGATTGGAAGCCCCATTCAACCCAGCTATTTCTCTTTTCAATATTTTTCTATAAGAATTTAAAGTATCCCACCACAGTGATGTATGTGCATCCATGTTTATAGCAACACAATTTGTAATAGCTAAAACTAACAAACATTCCAAATGTCCATCAACCAAGGAATTAATAAAAAGATATGTTACATTTATACAATGGAGTACTACTCAGAAATAAATATATAGTCAAGGATTTTATAGGTAAATAGATGTAACTAGAGACCATACTCATAATTGAAATAAATCTCCCTAGTGTGAAAAACTAAAAAAGTAAATGAGATCCAAGAGGTAAAATAGATATTGGAAAAGGTAAATAAACTGTTGAAAAGGAAAGAGTAACTTGAATGGTAGACAACAAAAATAAAGAGGAAAAAAAATACACACACACACACACCCACACACACACATCACAAGACAGCTAAGATAATTTTACCACTAATTTCTGTTAGTCCACAGAGAGGAACAGTTAGTGATGATAGTGTTTGATTAATTTTGCATGACTATGTCTTTTAATCTCAGCAACTAATGAAGATAACAATAGGTATGTCAAATAATAACGGTTGTTAATTTCCTATCATCTTGTTTTGAAATTCTATATCATTTGTATTGCTTTTCCTACTGCCTTTGAAATAAGAAAATTAAAAACAAATTCATTGTGGAAAAAATATGGCTTCCTTGGTTATGGCCTTAAAAGGAATAAATTCTAAATCTGATTCTCTGGGATCTAAGAAGAGCTTGAAGATCAAACTTCCTTGCTACAGGCATGGAGAGCCAGGCCAGTTCAAGAATAACCATCACAAGCATCATAAACAAGAGGCCCCCTGAGCTGTGCTCCAAGTCTAAGGCTGACCACACAAAGTCAGACTGCACTGAGGTTCCCAGGGATGAGACCCATCATACCAGATGGTCCAGTAAGACTGCAGAACTCATGGGGGATCTCTTCCTTCTCCCTCTGGCTGGACTACCATCTCCTTTTAGGAGCTATTGTTGATCATCACAAAGAAAAACAGCCCATTGCTAGACATGGGCATGTGTATTCTCTTCAAGAATTGGTGTCCTTGCAGCCACCGTATTTCAGTGAAAGGAGTCATTGGAGAGAAAGTATTTCTATTTCTCATAGTCCTTGGGCTGCAAGTGGGATGGCTTTGTCTTCTCCCATTTCTTTTTGATTATGCCTCTTGGATAGAGATATCTTATCTTGCTCTAATACTTTAATATACACGCCCCCAGGTCAGATAAGTTGTCACCTTCTCCTGAAGATAGAATTAAATGATGAAAGATCAGCAACTCAGGATAGAATAGGGAGGGAAATATGTAGTCTCAGTGTAGGTACATCTCACATATCACATTATTTTTCTTCATGGGTCATAATATCCTCAAAGGCCTTAAACTTTTTAAAGAAAAGAATATTGTCCATACTCAACAATTTAATGGTGCAAGGTTTACTTATACCCTGTACCAGCCCTTTCCACTCTCCAACCTCAGGAGTTTACGAACTCAAAGGAGACTAGTGGCTGGTATGGGACCTTAAGTTGGAAAATGAGGCAGTAGTGTCAATCCACCCAGTGGTAACTAACCCACATTTTCTCCTTTCTCAGATCCCAGATGATACCAGTTGGTTCTCAGTGTTAGACTTAAAAGATGCCTCCTTTTGTCTTCCTATACATGGAGAATCCCAGTTTCTTTTGTCTTTGAAAATCCTCACCACTGGACCTCTCAACTGACTTGGACTGTTTCCTCTTGGGTTCAGAAAACACTCTTCAAGTTTTAGTACAAGTGCTTTCCCACAATTTGGCATGAGTTAAATATTTCCAGTGCACAGTTCTGCAATATGTAGATTATTCACTGCTACTCAGCCCCTCAGGTGAACTCTCTAGATAAGGATTTTGTATTCAGCTGAATTTTCTAGTGGGAAGAGGTTATAAGGTCTCTAGGTCTGAGGCACAGCGTTGCAACATTGTGGTCAAATACTTGGCCATTATCATATCTAAGAGAACCCAAAAGCTGGAGGAAGACAATTAAATCAACAATTTTCTTCTCCAGCCCAAGACTACAAAATAGCTAGGGAATTCCTAATAATTACAAGCTACTGTTATCTTCAGAGAAAGGGTTGAGATTGCATGACCCCTCTATCAACTGATAAAGGAAGCTTAAAAAAAAAGGTGCCTGTATTTTAATTTGAGAACTTAGTTTCCAAACTACATTCATGCAATTTAAACAGGCACTTCTGAATGTCACACTACTGAGCCTACAGACAGGATCTCATTTCAGTCTGTTTGCCACTGAGGTCATGCCATGGATTTAGGGAGAGTTTACAGAGAATGGAGAACCTTCTCAACACTCTGTAGGGTATCTGAGTTATAAATCAGACATTTTAGCAAAGGGATGGTATATGTGGCTTATAATCAAGGGTGTTGTAGCTCTCCTATACCACAGGCATAGAAGCTAACATTGGGCAAAAATCTTGCTGTATTTGCGCTTAACAGTGTGGCAGGACTTATTTCTCCCAATGGGAGCCTATGGCTATCAGACACATTACTTCTTAAAGGCCAGGCTCTACTTCTAGGACTAGCCATTCAATTAAAGACATGTTCCTCTTTATATTCTGCCACCTTTCTTCCATAAAAGGGAAATAATACTGAGGCTTAAAAAATGTGACGACGAAAAAGGAATCCTATATTTTCACACAGAAGACTTGTCAGACTCACCCTTTCATGGCCCTGATTTGACCCTCGTTTGTGGCGGCAATTACTTCATGGAACATGGGACAAAAAAGGTGAGATATGCATTAGTGACTCTACATCAGACACTTGAAAGGGCCTCACCTCCCCATTGGTGCCTGGCTAGCGGAGAACATGGCTTTGACAAAGGATTTACAGCTCATTGGAAGACAAGGAGTCAATATTTGTACTGATTCTAAGTATGCTTTCCTAGCCCTGCAGGCTCATGAAAGCATATGGAAAGAAAGGAATTATTTGACAGCCAATGGGTCCCTCATAAAATATTATAAGAAAGTAGATGAAATCCATCATCTCTTCGTATACCCTCAAAAGTCACAGTCGTTCATTGTAGAGGGCATCAGAAAGTAGTCCATGAAGCATCTCAAGTGATCAGCTATCCAACAAGCTGCAAAGGAGACTTCTCCAAGGTCATCCCTTTGCTCCCCGCCCCTCAATCTGTGAAGAGTACTTTGATCATACTTGAACCAAATATCAACTCTGCCCTTAATGATTCTGGAACTTAATTGAATTTTTATAAGAACTTTTTATGATGAAGTATCTCTATGAACTCTAGCAGAACCTCTATTAAGTATGAGTAAGGGTCTTATTGTGAGGAACAACCGAAGCTGATGATATATATATATATATATATTTTTTTTTTTTTTTTTGCACTTTAGGGAAGGGTCTACAAGGTATTCAGAGTCTCACTACCAGATCAGACATGTGGTGATCCACCTGTTTACAGTCTGTCAAGGTCTGGGATTAAGGTGTGTAAACCACCATGCCCAGTCTCCAGTGCTGTCGCACTGCACCCTGGGGTAAGGCTCCTATGGGAGGCCAGGCTGGGGGATCAAATCCCTGGCCCCTGTGCCTCTTTGTAGGCACATTAATCCCCTGAGCTACTTGGCCAGCACTTGAAGCCGATGATTGATTACACATGTGGGGCAGGGGGAAAGCCAGTCTGACAACAAAGAGTGCCTGAGGTGAGCCACATGAATATGTCATGTGACACCACCCTGCCAAATGCATAAATAAGAACACTAATGTCTTTGAGCAGTTCCTTTCCTTCCATCTTGCAAGAGGGCTCTGCTTGACCTCAGCTGTCTATTATTTCCTGACTCTTGTCTTTATTTCTTCATTCTCCACTTTCCTTTACCCTGAAATTTTCAAGAGCTCCACTGGATATGGCATTGCATGAAAGCCAATAATCATAAATATCATGATGACTACTTTCAGACATGGGATGATTCTATGTTTCTAATTACCTATATTTATGGGACAACTTAGTAGAATGCCCCTTTTTTGAAGGGTACAAAGGAATAACTTATATTCCCATTGGCCTAACTACTAAAAACTTGAATAGACACCTCCTGAGCAGTATACATATTATAATTTACTGGTCAAAGACTGGTTTGAAGCATACTATTTCAGTTACCCTGGAATTAGACAAGAAACTCTTAATGATACTTATTGTTGATCCCATGGAACCAAGTTGTGGTCCTTTCTATCCTTTGTGTGAAGAGAGATGCATGCTGTTATTTATGTGGATATAAGGAAGGGGTATCACAAATATTGACAATCTGCAAACTTTATCTATGACATCAAAGGCTGAGGAGTCTGTTTCACTGGTATGATCAATTGGCTTCTATCGTTGTTCCCTCCATACGGTTAGAGGCTGTTATACAACACATTGAGGCCTTATATAACTGTGCACTGTAAACATATTGTCTTTTCTTCTAAATGAAGAAGTAAAGCTAATGAGGCAAGCTGTCCTCCAAAATTGGATGGCATTAGGCTAATCCAAACAATAGCACAAGGGGTTAATTGTGCAACTATTAAAGCAGAATGTTGTAAGTAAGTTTCTAACCCTACTCCTATTAAACACCAGGTCAATTCGATGTCAGATTCTGAAATTCCCTGTACCTTCTCCTTATCATCTTTGTGGGACGCTATTACAGGCTCTTCATGATAATTGTGTTGATCTTATTATTTCCCCCATGTATTCTTATCTGTTTCTTTGGCTTTGTCCCCTCCAGACTTAAAGATGAGCACTTAGGTGTAGTTGAGAATGACTGGGTCAAAGATTCAGGAACTTGTAGAGAGACACTCTGAAGAGCATCTGTTACTGCCAATCACAGCTACAACTCCCTTGCAACCAAAGAATCCAGAACAGCCATAACTTCTTGACCTCATGTGGCATGAGGGGTACCTCTGTAAAGGTGAGAATAATGTAGACAGGCAAGCTAGGTACACACCTTATAGGCAGTCAGACTGCACTAGGCCCTCGCGGGAGTCAGTGCAGAAGATGGCTGTGGCTGAAGGAGCGTCTGTTGAAGTCCAGGCCTCAAGACAGTGATGGAATAACCAGGTCTGCATGCCTGCCCAGGAGATAAGATAGTTGGTATCAGCTGGTGCAATGAAGTCTAGACAGACATCAGTCACCTTGGTGGGTTACCAAGACCCACTTAAGCTCCTGCTTGCTAAAGAAGGCCTTTGTTCTTTCCGTGTATACTTGTTAAATGACCTGCTTTGTGCATTGCATCAATAGTGCAAACTATACTTGGAGTTCCGTTGGTTGTTAATCCACCTCATGATTTTACTGTATAAAGCTTCCTTTGGAAATTGGGTTGGTAGCTCACTCTTGAGCCATTTCATGTCTTTCAGAAGCTATCTTTTAAGAAATGTGTTCTGTTCTTAACCACGATTGTTCCTTAAAATTTATTCTTTGATTTTTGGGGTGCATGAACTCACTATATCCGACGTCTAGCACATTGGGAGTTTTATTACTTCCTGTATATCAAGAACAGCGCCTTTTCATTGTTAGTACTCTCTCCATTTTATTTTAGCCATGTTTGAAAATTTTGTCTAGTTAACAGAACTCCATTTAGTGGAATAGTGGAAGGAAGAGATCAGGTGTGTGCCTACATCTGCCACCTGTATTCAGAGGTTTTCTCTCTGGATTTAGTGAAATCCTTTCCTAAACTACAGGGCACATTCTAGAGAGACCCTGGTCCCTCACCTGATGATCATCTACTCTATGTATGCCTGTTCATCACATCCCAAAGTGCCTGTCATTTCCACTTCACTGAGCTTTCTATCCTTGCTTGCTTGACCTTGTATCCATGGTAACAGTTCCCCTCCTTACTTACTGAAACTTTATGGAGATAAATTAAAAACAAGTGAGAACGATTTTGTGCAAAATATATTTGCTTGCTTCAGAGGAGGAAGTAATGTTGATTATCGGTGATATGGGGGAATGGAAAAGCATCTATTTCTATCAATTTCACAAGGTGTTTATGATCTCCAACAGCCAATAAGTTGAATGTGTTAGTTCAGTCCAATGCTTCCATAGGACATTAATCTCAGAAGATACTTCCTATTGTCCAAAATAATTGTTGAATACCTTTCATCTTTTTTTTTTTCATTATGTATTTGGTACAGGGTCTCATTACACAGCTCAGACTCAGAGCGATCCTCCTGTTCTCAGCCTTCCTGGTGCTGGAATTACAGGCATGCGCCACCACCCCCGGACTCATTCGCCAGCTCAGTGAGCAATCGAGAGGAGCTGGCATGGCACACAGAACAGGGGATGGAAACCTGGTCCCTGTGCTTGCCAAAGCTGACACTTAGCCTGCTGAGCTATCTTGCAGGCTCCCAACATTTCATCTTTTTTTTTCCTAATGTGTATCATTTCTAATATCTGCTTTTTTATAGCCTCTTTAAATTTTAAAAATAATTAAAAGAACAAGGAAAAATGTCACTCATTGAAAGGAAGAGTTAATGTTCAATTGTTTGATCAATCTTGCTTGCTTATTTGCCTATATCTCGTAGTCTGAGCAACAAATTTGATGATAACAACGTGTAACACAACAACCACTGTGAATTTTCTATTCTTGTTTTGTAATTCTGTATGTTTTTATTATATTAAGTTGCTTTGTTTTTTTACTTTATTCTTATTATTTGTTTTTGTTTTTTCCTCTTTAAAATAAAATGTAACAAAATTAAACAATATATGATCAAATAATTGAGATGATGTTGGTAAACTTGCATACAAATTGTGTGTGAGATATGAAAGATATTATTTCCTATTCCTGAAGCGATGAGGAAATGCGCACGATATGATCTCCAAGCGCTGAAAATATCATAAGTACCATTTCTTCCAGCGAGCATTGGTGTAGCCCGCTGGTGTGCACCGTGGGGGTCCAGTGGGGCTCACAACAAGCTGTGGGCCATGCAGATGTGCCCTTCCTGCTGAGGGAGCCCAGCTGCCCCCTCGCAGGAGCAGCCCAGCATGCCCCTGCTCATCCAGGGAGGCTAAAACCTCTCTCAGACCGAGGGAACTGAAGCTAGCATGGTGGCGCTGGGAGCTTGAGGGTGGTAGCGATGGAGAGTGGCCTGTCATAGGGCACAGACCCTCACTTATAAATTCTGGGGGTCTAATGCATAGCGCAGTGACGCAATTATTTCTTATAAATTGTTAGGAGATTAGAGCTGCATTTTTTGACACAAAATGAGTGATAACTATGTGTGGGAACAGAAGTGTGTTACCTTGATTGTAATAGTCATTTCAACATCATCTATCTATCTATCTATCTATCTATCTATCTATCTATCTATCGATCTATCTATCTATATGATCAAATCACATTGCATACCTTAAATATGCACAGTTTTTGGTAACTAAACCCTAATAAAATGAAAAACATTTGGATTTAACCTGTCCTTTCCTCATTAAAAATTGCACCCTTGGGTCAGATGTGGTGGCACATGTCCATAATCCCAAAACTTGGGAGACTGCTGCAGGGGGGTTGGTGTGAGTTCGAGACCAGCCTGCACTACAGAAGTGAGCTCAAGGCCAGCCTGCACTGCATGACAAGACCCTGTCCCAAAAAGACAAAAAAAAAAAAAATTGTATCCTACATAGGTATTTTTACAAATATTTTCTATTTCCTATTTAAATTTTTCCACTAATTTATGTGTAAAATATAAGAAAATCAAAACTGTAATCTCCATATTGTGTTCATCCTTACATTAATTGAAATCTGATAACTTTGAAGGATCAAACCTTTCAGTCCATTGGCTTGTGTCCAGACAAGGCCCCTTGCTACTCAGCAGCAAGTGCTAAGAATTTTGGTGTCTTAGAGTAGGCTGTAAGTCTCTCATTCCTACTGGCCATGAGCAAACTTCTCTCACACAGTGTCTGCAACCTCAGAAGTGAACTGATTTCTCACCCTCTCCCACTACATAGTCTGTCTGTCTCAAGCTCCCTTGTGCTTTTGAAGATTATAAATACCCTAGTTTTATGGGGTTTTGTTGTTTTGTTTTAAATAGGGTCTCACTACCCAGTTCAGGCTCACTGTGAGCTCACTTTGTAGCCCAGGCTAATCTCGCACTCACAACAGTTCTCTTGACTCAGCCTCCCAAGTTCCTGGATTATAGGTGTGCATCACCATGACCAACAATCATCTAGTTTTGGAGTCCTTGTTCCAGAAGGTAGGAAGACCATTTCTTGCTATAAAGAGAAGCAATCAGGCCTACAGCCACAGTGGGAAAAATGTTGCCTTTGAAATCTATGTTGAATTCTGTCCAGGTAAGCAAGGTATAACTGTCTATGTTCAGGCATATGTTATATTTCACTCCTAAAACTTGATTGCTCAGGCTTTAAAGTCTTTGCATACATCTGACAATGTTTTGAGATTTAATAATAATAGCAAAGCATACATATCTTTATATAGCAAGCATAGGTGAGCAATTTAGTGTAGTTAATGTTAGCTCTTATAAATTTTGCAATACATTGAAAAATTATAGTGACGTACTTTAAAAGTGAATAATTTATATTCCTTCAGATTTTTTTTCCTTCAGATTAAATACTATAGGATACTTTAATTTTGCATCAGTATATTGAACAGGAAAGCAACATATTTCTGTCTCTATGGCCAATGTGTAGAGCTGCTTAACTTGTGAAACACGAGCATAATTTTGAGGGGCACTTGTGTCAAAGAACACATTTAAAACTATCATTGGAGTTCAAGCCGAATATTTTGAGTAGTCATGTTTGAAACCTTTTCATTAAAAGATGTATTGTCTCATCCATTGTAAAATGAATACTTATGCATTGTTTTAAAATAACTAATAATAATAAACAGCTTAGATGAACAGTTTGGACAATACAATGTGCTCAATGAAAAAAGTTAATACTAAAATCACCTTTTGCATAAACCCCAGTAGTTCTTCACATTTAAAATTCAAGTCCTTTTTTCTTTGGAGAAAGGAAAAGTGTGACGCAAAACCTGCAAGTTGGAAAACTGTAGTGGGAAAATTGGAAACAAATGAGCCTGTGTGCCCAGAGGTGACTCAGAACAGCACACTGGACATTTTTATATAAGAGGTTTCCTGGAACATGTTGACAGATATTGAGAAAGAAAGCCATGCAGAGATTAAACATCTACTCAATCTTAGTCACTGGTATTTAAAGTAGAGTAAAACTTGGATCTTGTTTTCAAAACCTCACTGTTTATTTAATATGGCTCAAAATGTACCTGAAGTGTATCAGATGAGCAAAAGATGAGGAGTTATAAGCTGGGAAGCCGCTGGAGATTTTCACAAGGATTCTGAGCATACCGTACTTAAGCAGGCAAAATAAACAAACTAGTCCACTAGAATGGTATGTTGATCGTGCAAATGACACTGAAGCCCGTGTTGGCAGAGTTAGCATATGAAACGGCTATGGGACTCTTTATTTAGCTTTTTGTCTTCTTGAGACAGGATTTTGCTATGCAGTTCAGGCTGTCCTTGAGCTCACTTTGTAGCCTGGCTGGCCTTGAATTCTTCAGGAATCCTCCTGTCTCAGCTTCCTGACTGCTAGGATTATAGCATGTACCACCTCATCCTCCCTTGCTTTGAATTCTTAAGCAAATGACACTGCTGAAAAAAAATATTCCGAGCTAATGATAGCACAGTCATGGATTTTCATTTGATTATTTCTTGCTAACAGTAATTTTAAATGAAAATTTAGTTTTCATTTGGACCCAGTGTTTTACTTATGGCTTCTTATGGCTATGAAAGAACGATAGTGACAGAATGTTATTGTGAAGGCCATAATATCCCAGAAAAACATCCCTCTTAAAGGGCTACATTTGCTCCAGATTTGCACTTCATTCATATCTCAGATATCCCAAATGTGTACACAGCTTTTTCTCAGAATTTCTTCTTTTTTAGTTTTTTGTCCTAGATTTTTTTCCTTTCAGCTATGTCTTTCTCCTCTTTAATAACCTTCCATCACTTGCTATCCCTGTGTTCCCGTTTCTGGCCTCATTTCATGGACCCTAGGTTCCACTCAGCAGAGTCTAGGCAAGATATTTCACAGTATGGGCAGTGGACAAGAGGCCTTGTTATGTGCCTGCTTTATACCCAGCTACTGGCTCTGCTACTGTTTTAACCATGCCAATTCCAGCTAAGGAATCTAGAGAATCATAATATCACTCATACTGTTGACGGTGGAGAGAATAGTAATAGAACTTTGATTTTACCGTGTAGGTTAATAAGTGTGTCTCTTTCTTTATTTAATTCCTCTTCCTCACAAGGACATGTCTTTGTTTCTCTCTTAGAATCATCATAAAATCTACCCTTAAAGAAAATCAGAAGTACAACCATATTGCTCCATTTTTTCTGGTTCCCAGATGTTAAAGCAAGAGTCAGTACCATTCTTTTCTTATTGAATCACTGACTTTCTCCAATGCCATATTCTTTCATTCTGAGGTCCTAATTGCAGTTGTCTTGCAGTCTTGGATGGTAAGACTGAAAGAGAAGCTATTATTTCAGTTGGTGAAGCTGGTAGTGTACAAGCAAAGAGATATCATGATTGAATTTTATGTCCAGTCAGTTTTTCCAGCAATCAAGTTTTAGTCCAACCTACCAGAACACATGACAACCCACTTTGCATAAGGGAAGATGTACAATGCGAGGATGTCTTTGTCATTTGCCCCTCCTTCTTCCTTGTCTTGGTATCCTGGTGCTCTCTCTTTCCTTTCTTTTTTCGAAGCTTAAATCTCTATTGCTTTTACTTTTCTTGAACACATAAAATCACATACCTAGAATTATTACCTAAAGCTCCACAGAAACTCATTTGTACAATTATTTTTATTTACGTAAGGCAAAGGGTGCCATATGGGAAGAAATCAGCTGTGATCTCTAAGCCTCATTTCCAAAGATGGACTCATGAAGACATTTATAGTGTCACATAATAGAACTGCTTTAAAACGTATCATCTCTCTCAGGTGCCAAATATACAATGATGCATGTCTTTATGGAGATATACAGACAGTGAATGTCACACACATATTCTTCTCATCCAGAAAGCAATGTGTTGTAACTAATAATGATTTCTCCAAATCACAAATTAATTGGTGTGAAATTAATTTAGCATGTCTCAAATATAGCAGAGAATTCTCCATCTGAATTCTTCTACAGCAGTGCATCTGTAGCTGTAGTACTAAGGTAACGCTCTCCCCAGTAAAAGCTCCATTGTCCCTCATTGTTACCAGATAAATGATAAGTTAGAGAGAATTGACAAGGACAAGAAAATCCTCTTCATATTTTTCTTGAAATAACTGATATTTTTGAGAGTTTTTTTCTCAAATGGTTAAAATTTTGAAATATCGCAGTCTATGACTTGGAAACAGATAAAAAGAAAAGTGAAGGGCGTGACTACAATTCCCACGAATCATAAGCACAAAAGGTAAAATGTAGTGCAGCGTGTTACATAATTCCAAAAGCTTCCTGAAAGAGCTAGGACTACAAACTTTGAAAGGTCAGTGAATACTGAAGTGTTTTGACACACCATACAGGTAAGAGCCACGGGGACAGGCAATTTAAGTTGTTTCAGAAGAACATATTATTTCTCTAAAATATTCACTTTTGATATTTTCCCATATTATAGTTATCTGCAGACTAAATTGCACAGGGCAGGCACATTAGACATTTCAGAAAGTGTCTTTGCAGAAAGCAAATTCCAACGTCCACTATGAATTATCCATGCTAAAGCATTCATTTGTAAGCACTCGTGTTTTCCCAGACATTTAGAAGATGCCAAAGTAAATATGAGGACTTGAAGGGATTAAGAGGGAAAAGTCAGCTCTGTGAGAACAAATCTTCAAAGCCAGTTAACACACACTCTGATTCAATGATCTCAACTAATGTGATCTTTTAATGTACGAAATGTCAAGAAATAAAATACAGTCACAGGTTAATTAGTGGTGAACTCATCAACTAAAGCTGCAGTGGTGATAAGGAGGAATTTGTATCTGTTGTATTTGTACGTTTCTTAATTAGAAGAATTACTAAAATGTACTATCACATTCAGTACAAAATTGAAACTAACTTAACAAGTAGTGATAGATTAGTTGAATCGTTTGCTTGTCCATGAGCTGTGCTAGGGAGTATAGCCATGAACCAAATGACTCAACATGCTGGATAGTTAGGTGAAGTAAAATAAAATAATAATATCCAAGCAATAAAACAAGATCAGAACAAAATTAATGTTTCATTTCTGGTGTCTATAGCCTAGGTTGCAAGAAAGTTGCTGCTGTTGTTACTGATTTTTATTTTTAGAAGATTTAGAACATTAATTCTGACCAAGACAAATTGACAGATATGCTATATATTAAAAATATTTACTGATATACTGTATTCTCTATTTCTGATTAACAGATGATAAACATACTCACTTCATAAAACATATTCACTGCTTGGTACAGAGTAAACGGGAAAAAGATAGATAAGAACACATTATCCATGTGTTTAAAGATTGTCAGTTTGGGGTTTTTGCAAGGTGAACAATATAGTACAGGGCATGTTTTATAATAGGATTTTATAATGAATCACCCAAGAGTCACATACTATACGTGCAGGAAATATGTCCACACACTAAATACTAATGAATCAAGCTGTGGGCCTAGCGCTCATAATAATGGCTCACGTCAGTGCCACTGGAGGCCTGGAGCCTACAACAAAGTCTCATGGAGGCCTGCTTCATGGATCTGTGCTGGAGAGGTCCAAGGGTCAGTGGTGGAAGCTAGGAAGCCCGTGCCAGTGGGATGAACGATCTGTGCTAGCAAGCTGAGGGATCTCAACTGAGCTAGGAAGCAATGCTCCAGATAAGCACCAGAACGCTCCCAAAAGTACAACGGCCATCCTCAGCAACAGTGAGCTCCCAAGTTTCTCTAGCAATGAAGAAGTACAAGTTCCCATCAGGAAAGCCAATGTGACGAACTTCTCCACCAGGCTGAACAGTGTGCGGTCTTCCCCTTCCAGTGCCAGGAATCAGTGCTCAAGATGAGGACCCAAGATTCTCCAAAGTCCATGAGGAAAGCCAGCATGACAAGGTCCTCTGGCAGAGCAGTGCAAGAGAACTAGCAGCTTCCAACAGCTCCACCAGCTTCTCCAAACAGCATCCTTAAGTGTTTTATCAGCTTCTCCTGTTCTGCCTTTATACTGCTGGCAACAGCTTTCAGGTGGGCCTTCCACACTCAGCACCATATTAGTTTAATTCAGCTGAGGGTGGCAAGCTGACCACAAAGATGTTCACATTCTGATAAAGGAAAGGAATATTAGAAAATCGATCCAATATTACAAATTCATGACAGAGAAAGAGAAATACCAACTGTTTAATATAACATGATTAGAAAAATTGTGACGTGTTTGGAAAAAATAGACCAGCCTCATAAATTTATGGGTTCAAATATAGGCTTAGAGTCTTAGCTCCATAGTTTTTCTCTTGTGTTTTTTTTTGTTTTTTGTTTTTGTCTCTCTGCATCCATCAGATCAGTATAATAGGAAACTACCTTTCTTTCTCTCATCATTGTGATTAATAAAGTATACATAAATGTTTTAACCCACTGTTATCAGTCAAAATTGATGTTTCACTAAAAAACTGTATTGCTTCTGTTATGCATTTAGCCCCATGGTACAGCACTTGCCTAGGTGCAGTGCAACACCACTAGGTTTTAGCCAAAGTATCACAACACATTCATCCTAATACACACACACACACACACACACACACACACACACACACACACTGCTTGACTAGCAACTTGATCCATGTATCCAGGTAAACTCTGGGGTCTCCTTCTGGATCCAAGGTGACACAGAAGGATGCTTTGTGATCCCTTTTCAGGTTTGTCTCCTTTCCTCCTCCATGTTTCTCTGCCTCTTATAGGCTGGCTTAATGGCAAGATTCATTACATCATTGGATGGCAGAAACAGCGTCTGGAGACCAGAATAAGTTGATAAAAATAAAATGTTGCTTACATTAAACCCTTCCTTGCCAGTGTCTGTAAGTTGAGAAGATATAATAGGCACCCAGCAGCCAGAACAGTGTTCTTGAAGAGCCTATGTATGAGCTGTGAGGATAGGCTTCAGAGTCCAATGAAATAACAAGGACCAATTCCTAGTAGCTCAGGACTTACTCTTGATTCTTTTCTCCTTTGATTTAATGTAAAATCTGACAAAGATCTAAGGCTGCAAAAGTGAACAAGCAGCTCCAAGTGTGAAGAAAACATGGCTTTGACCACCAGGGCAACCCCGCCTCACATGGCTTTGATACTTTAGTTAGCAAAGAAGATTTTCCCATGAATTCCAAGTGATACTTGTTGACTACTTTATATTCTAGGTGCTGTTCATATAACAGTACATATGACAGATCTTCATCCATGGAATTTACATTCTAACAGTGCAATACACTGTAATATGGTAGCAAGTATTGCTCTATGAGGAATAAAATTCGTACAAAATTCAAAACCAATGAATCACATGGGTGTGAAACCTGACATAAGCCTCAGTATAAGTAACATTAAAGTTACAATATATAGCGTTGAAGGAGAATGTTGTGCAATAACTTGGAAAGAGCATTCAAACATAGAGAAAAACAAAAGTGGAGCCCAAAGGCAAGAGAAGCTACTTTAGAAGGAAAGATGTCAGTGTTGATAGAATACAGCAAGACATTAAAAAGACGTGAAGTTGAGAGACAGCAAGACAAGATCAGCAGGAGGTTAGAGGCCATCTTATTCTGGGTTGGACAGAAATGGATCACTGAAGCATTTATCAGTCATCTACTGCCACAATAATTCATTGCAATGGGCTGTCTGCAAAATGAGTTGAGTAAAGCAACAATCATCTGCTGAAACTCAGGCTTCCTTAGATAGTTGATTGTTAACTGAGTTAAGCTGAATCCAGATGACTTATGTTCTAAGATAACAACAAGTCGGTAGCATTTGTCCCTCTTATCCTATTTTGATCCTAGCCTACACAGCTTATGCCTTTCTCATGACAAGACTAGAGATACAAAGCAGCAAGGTCAAAAGTAAAAGTAAAACTTATGTTAGAGTTGCATTCACTACCATCTCTTTGACTGATGGAAGTCACAGGTCTGTTGAAAGCCAAGAACTAGGAATTTGGAGTATTCCTCTAGATGGAAGAATACAAAGTCATATTTCAAAGAGTATGGTTACAAGCAAACACACAAATTAGTTTATTACAGATATTTGACAGGAAGAATTAGATGACCAACTTTAACAGGATCAGTCTAGCAGCTACTGAAAATAAACTGAAGGAAGGAAAAAAAACATGGAGGAATATCAATGCAAGAAGAATGGTGGTGGCTCAGATCAGAGCGGTAACACTGTACGTGACGAATGTTTTCATTCAGGTTTCATTTTAAAACTTTAGCACGTGAATTGTCTAAGAAAAATAGTGCCAGTCAGATTAAAGATTTACTGAAGACTACTGTAGTAAAAAGACAGATTAGACTGAAGTCCACTGCAACAAAGATTGGAAACCTTTTAAGCCCGGAAGTGAGCTAGTGAAACTATTAGAGGGTATCAGGAGGGGGCTGGCTGATGAGATCATTGTTTGGTAATTGGCCTTTATCAAATGTATTTGCTAATTGCCCCTTACCAAAGGAGTTAAGGCCCTAACCTGTCACCAGAAAGAGAGGGAAAGGGTATGATCTTCTTCAGTTAATGGGAATGGCAAGGTTCTGAGACCATTCGATTATAAAATTTTAAAATAGTTACTACTCTGGCTTCTCTTCAGATCACATAAATCTTTTGCCCTTTCAAATAGTTAATATATATGTGCAGAATTCAGAAAAAAATCCTGGTACAAAAAAATGGAAAAAAAAATTTCCTGGTACAGAGGATGCATTAATGATTGTTACTTGAATGGAGTTGAAAGATTGTCCTAAGGGTCCTGAGACCAGGTACAAGAGAAAGAGAAATCAAGAGTACAGTGGTCCCTCACTTAGAGCTTATATTCCAGATACCTCTGGGATAAGTAAAAATTAGTGAAGCAGTGACATTATACTTATTTTAGTTTTTATACATTTTTAAGGCTTTATATGCCCTTCTTCTGAGTTCAATCTCCAGTTCCACAGTATAAATAAATAGATAAATAAATAACCCTTCCTACACCCTTGTAAATTTTCCCACATTAAAAATAAATTTCTAATGTTCATTTTCTAACCTCATAAATATATACAATCTTAACAACATGTGTATACTGTGCAGTACTGCAAAATTCCATGATATAGCAAAAAATCCATGAAAAGTAATTTAGATTATTATTGTTTTTTATTAATTTTAATGAAAAAGAAATAACAATGAGACAGTTTCAAAAGAGGTTAGTAGTTGTCTCAGCTATTCTTCTCTTGTTGTTGCAACAAACATCTGACACCCACAATGAAGGAAGGACAGGTTTATTTAGCTCACAGTTACTGGTGATTTCGGTGCACACACAGCTGGATCCAAGGCAGAGAGGCACATGGCAGAGGCCAGCAGTTCATGGTAGTAGAACAATAGCAACAGAGGAAACAGAGAGTCTCTTTCTCTGATATTACCTTCAGGCTCTCTGCCTCAGGCTATCCACTTCAGGCCATTCTGATAATCCCAGCAGTACACAGACTCATATTCTCATTCTTAAATCACCCATAAGCCCAGTGCATCACAAGTTAATCTCAAACTAGAAGTCCCTTCTCCATGACTGCATGAGGCTTTGGGGTGACAACTAGGCACAAACCACAACAGTAGTATAGTTAGTATAATTAATACATTGCATATTGTTGTCTTCATAGTAGTTATTCAGAGCAGAAGATACACACATGATAGTATGTCTAAATACTACTAGTACAAATCTTTCTTCTCACTGAACTAAGAGAAAGTAGCTGTATATTAATCCTGATTATTTTGTATATACAGATATATATTTATATATTTTTGACTACAAAATGGTCCTTCATTTATATCCCCCTTTTTTGCTTTGTTTTGTCAGAAATAGGTGTTCCATATCCATTCAAATATTGTAGGTGCATGAATTTAGCAAAAGAACCCAATATAGTCCAAGAGTGCAAAACAGTGGTAGGTTATCAGCAGAACTGGCAACGTCAAAAGTTGTTTACTTGAGGCTTTTACAACACAGCATATTAATATAGCTTTACTTTTTATACCATGCAGTTATAATTTTCTACAGGAAGGTTAAGAACAAGTTAAAGCAAGACCTATGTAACTAAAAATATAACTTTATATTTGACAAGGTTAATCAAATCCCCTCAGGATTTACCCTGGAACTGTGTACAGCAGTTTGTAGATCTTTTGTTAGTGTCAGCCATCTGGACGAGTCATGACTACTCATTGACCAATTAGCTCTATTTGAAAACCTGAGAGAATGTTTTCTCTCTAGATGACTCTCTTGTTTTTCTTTATTACCTTTTTTAAACAAATATTTACTTAAGAGAGAATATAACAGTAATTGATACGATATTAGAAGCAGTGCACATTTAGAAGACCAGAATGATAGAAATTCTAAGCATGGTTTTAGTATTACACATTGCTATCTTCAGTGTAGTTGCTTAGTTCTCAGATATCAGCATATATAGTTAGTCAGGGTGAGAATTCTACCAATTCTACCAATGCTAGTTTCAAAAACGTGATGGAGATTCTTAGGATCATTGCCTTAAACATCTTGTATATATAAATACATGGTTTTGCCCCTATCATGATTCTGACTTTTCTCCTTGATCTCTCTTCATTGTTTGATCCTTAAGTTATTGCTTTCCACTTAACTGTTATACCTCTCAATTTTTATTTCTTCTTTTGAAATCTTACACTATGTAGACTATACGAAATTTCCATACATGGATATAGTTTATTTATGAGTGTATCTTCAAGTTGTATCCACTTATGTATGAAAGCTTCAAGTTTATTATTCTTCATACCTGAATAATATTCTGTTGTATAAAAACACCACATCTTTTTCATCCATACCTCAGGTGATGGGCATTTTGGTTGTTCACAGGATTTGGTGATCACAAATTGTACTGCTATCAACATAGGTGCACATATATCAGTATGATGTTAATTTTCAGTCCTTATGGGAAAATTCCCAGTAGGGAGATAGCTGGATTGAATGGGATTTCCAGTTCTAGTTTTTTAAGGCATTTCCATAATGCTTTCCATAATGGTTGAACCAGTCTGCATTCCCATCACCACTGCAGAGGTTTCCTTTTTCCCCACACCCTCTTCAAGATTTGTTGTTGGTTGATTTCTTCACGATAGCCATTTTTATTCTGGGATGAGGTGATATCTCCGTGTTGTTTTAATTTTCATTTCACAGATGGCTAGTGATGTGCAGCATTTTTTTTTCATGAATTTATAAGCTTCTAGTATATTTTCCTCTGAGAAGTATCTCTTCATCTCAGATGCACATTTCTGGATTGGGTCTTTAAGTTTGAAGACCCTCATGATTTTTGGCTCTTTATAAATTCTAGAGAGAAGAGCTTTTTCTGAGTGCTTATTAGTTAAGATTTTTTCCAAATGTGTGGGTTGTTTTTTCACTCTGTGGGAAATTTATTTTCTTTCTTTTTTCTTTGTGGTATCGGGGATTGAACTCAGCATCCTGTGTTTGCCAGGTAAGCACTTATTCTTCTAAGCTATCTACCCAGTCTGGTAATTTCTTTTGACATGCAAAACCTTCTCAGTAAGAGGAGGTCCTAATTGTTAATTATAGATATTGTTTACTTTCTTGTTTAATTTCATCAATAAACAATTGGCTGCTGAGTAGTGTATTGTTTAGCTTTCATGTATTTATTTATTTATTTTTTTGTGGCTTCTTTTGCCATTTATTTCCAGTTTCATTGCACTGTAGTCATATAATATGCATTGGATAATTTCTGTTTTCTTGCATATACTTAAGCATAACCTATGGATTAGTATGTGGTCTATTTTAGAAAATGTTCTATGTGCAGTTAAAAATATGTATTGAGATTTGATTAGGTCCAACACTCCACACATATCTACTAAGTTCATTTGTTATAAGTTCTGGTTCAGTTCTGTTGCTTTGTTGCCAATTTTTTTGTCTGCTTGACTTGTCTTCTGGGGATAAGGGGGTTACATCTCCTGTTAAGATTGTTATTCATGTCCATTAAGATTTGTCTTATATAGTTGGGTGCACCCATGTTTGGTGTACACATATTTGTGTGTACTGCCTATTACTCTTGAATTGTTTTCATAACTAGTATGTAGTGACCTTCCTTATTTTGTTTGATCATTCTTGGTTTGAAGTTGAGACTGACTACAAAGAGCATTTTCACCCTGCTTTTTTTCTGAGGTGCTGGGGTATGTAGTATTATTTTTCATCCTTTAACTTTCAGTCTATGAATTTTTTATGAGTTAAGTGTGTTTCTCATGGACAGAATATGGTTAGATTTTGCCTCCTAATCCACTGTGACTGTCTATTTCTTTTAATTGGTGAATTTAGTCCATTTACATTGATGGTTATAATTGAGATTGACTTATGATTGACATGCTTTTTTCCTGCCGTTGTTTACCTCTTTTTCTCCTATGTTTTATTGTTCACCCTATTTGGTGGATTCTCTCTGTTCTCATTCACGTTATTTTATTATTTGGGTCCCTCTCTAGAATATCTTTTAGTACTCTCTGTAGGGTTATCTTTGTCATCATGAAATTCTTTAGTTATTCTTTGTTGTGGAAATATATAATTTCTCCATCAAATTTGAAAAGCGTTTTTCAGGTAATAACAGTCTGGCTGGAATTTGTTTTCATGGAGGACTTGAAGTACTCTGTTACATGCTCTTCTTGATTTTATGGTCTGTGAAGAGAAATATGTCATTATTCTGATGAGTTTTCCTTTAAATGTGGTCTGTTTCTTTTCTGTAGTGGCTTTTAGTATATTGTTCTCATGCTGGATTTCTGGAATCTTGACTATTATATGTCTGGGTGTGTTTTTAATTGGGTTAATGTTATTTAGAATCCTATATGCTTTGGTTACCTGATTATCAGATTGTTTCCCTATATTTGAGAAGTTATCTGCCGGTACCTCTGCCCATATTCTTTTTATATCATTTGTATTGCCTCCTTGTTTCTCATTGATTCCTATTAGTCTTATATTGTTCAGCTTTGCATTGTCTTGCAGATATTGCATTATTTTTTCATGCATCCTAGTTGGTTTTCAGAGATCTTTTTTTGTCTTTTTGCTAGCTGCAACATTTTCTTCAAGATGTGATGCTTTATCTTCACTTTCATTCAAATGACTTTGCCAGGTTGAGATTTTAATTTTCTGTATATCTCTTTGAATATCTGTCTTGCATTCTATTTCTTTCCTGTATTGTTCATGAAGGATTACATCATTTTTCTGTTCTGCTCTACTTTTTAATCAGTCTTCTTTGAAAAACTTAGTAATTCTTTAATTATAGTTATTATTTCTTTTTTACTTCCGAGATTATTTCTGATCTGATTTCCTCTACTTTTCTACAGTTTTTTCTATACTTTTAGACTCTATTAATTCAGGGATTTTAGCTGTGCAATTCCCAATTTCTTCAATGTTAGTGTGTCCTGCATTTGCCCTGGGTGGACTTGGGGGCTTAGATTACATTTTGCTCCTTTTCTTTGTCATTTTGTATAGCACTGTCCTCTGGCCTTCGGTGTGGAGCTTTGGTGCAGTTATAACCTTAGCACTTACCAAAATTCTTAGCTAAGAGAGATTATATAGTTAAAGAAGTTATATTTTTGCATTCATGTAACTACAATTACGAAAATTGATAATGGGCAATGATATTTAGCAGTTTCTGAACTTTTGTAACTAATGGGTCTGTATTTTTATGAGTAACAGCAAATATTATGTCTGTGTAGCTAAGCAGATATTAAATTAGGAATTTATATTCAAGTTGGTTCCCCTTGAGATACTTGGAGTCTTCCAGGCAGAGTAGTTTACCTGGTTATCTGTTACCCCCTCTGAAGATCAAGAGAGAAAGAGAGAGGATAATCTCACAGATCTGGGTCTAGCAAAGTGTCTGAGCTTACTGAATCTGGATCTACAAAGTTTGAATTCATCCAGATGTGCCTAGCTTAGGTCTGGCTGCGGTACTCAGCAGTCTACTGCAGACCTTGGAAGTGACCCCACTTTGCCCCTCCAACAAGATGCTCTGCTACTGGTTTAGCTAGGAGTTTCTGGCCTCTAGCCTCTCTGCATTGACCCCAGCCACAGAGTTTCACACCAGGCCTGTATGATGGACTAGTTTCCCACGAGTGTGCAAATGATACCAAACACTGCTGGGCCTAGGATGGGTCTGGAGAGGTCCAACAGACATAGCAGAGAGGAAGATCTCACACACATGCTGGGTTTCTAGATTATTATTTTTCGAAAATCCATGAAACAGTGAATCCATGAACCGTGAAATAGTGAAGGACTACTGTAACCTCAATTCAATCTTTTAAATGTAAATTATTCTAGAAATAGAGTTGCTTTACTGAGTTACGCTATAGTACATGAGTTAATAACTCCAATAAAAGTCTTCAAATTTATGAAAAGGCAAAAGAAGGTTTAAATTAGGTAGTGGAATTCCTCTTTCTTCCTCCCTGAAGTGTAGGCTGCGTATTATACTTTTAAAGCTATGAGTAGGATATTGGGATTTTCAGTTTGAATTCTTTCATCCTTTTTTTTTTTTTTAAATTTCATCTTTATGTTAAAGTAGATGGTAGGAGTTATAGCAAAAGAGTTTGTATAATAAATCAGGAGAAGATACTTGTTATTGTAAGTTTTAATTAAACCAAAGAATATGCTAGACTACTCAGAAAAGTTTGGTTGTTAACTCTAATCTGGATGTATTTGTGTCACTAAGCACCATTCTAAGTTCAGAAAGTAAGGATTTGTTCCAAGAAAAATGCTTTATGCAAAAATTGTGGCCTCTTCATCAAGCTAGCCCCAGCATTCTGAGTAATCTTAACCACATTGAGCATGATTCATAAATATTAATGAAATAGATGAAGCCACAGGCTGTGACTTTATGTTTAGAGTAGAAAGTACATATGTAGATTACAAAGAATTATCAGGAATTATTTTACTTGGGACCATGAGCAATTCTACTAACCTGTAACTTGTCAATAGATAGATCAATACATTATAATTCTCAACTTGAGGTTTGCATTAGCATTTTTAGATAAAAACATGGCCAGAGGTTGAATTTCATCCAACCCCTTGATAGAATTACTACAAAGTAATTACAGTAGTAATGATTTTGTTAAACAAATTACAAAATAACAATTTGGATTTTATTTCACTTAAACAAAACAGTTTACATAACTTATAGGTACAGTTTACTTTTGGGTAAGTGGTTTTGTTTTCCTTAAATGTTTATGTAAAACTTTCTTTTCTGGTTCTAAAGCTAAGGATATCAGATTCCCCATTCTTATTTCCTCCCTTACTCCATTCTCCTTCTTTTCTCCATCCTCTCTTACTGTCCAGGGAGAACTTTTGATCTCTGAAATACACAAGATGCAGAGTTGAAAACAAAATTGCTTTTCGTAATCAATGAATCTTAGAGTTCGAATTTTATTGTAGCAAATATTTTCGTTCATTTCACATTATCTTGATTCTTAAATTCTTGAAAGACATGTAATTAAATGTTTCTTTAAAAAAAGTGAAAAGGGGGCCCGGTAGGATGGCTCAGTGGTCTAAAAGCACCTGCTTAGGAAAGCTTAGGCGGCTGCAGGGACTGCGGTTCGATCCCCTGGCACCACATGCTGCACCAGCCTACCCTCAGGGCAGGCTGAGCTGGCCATAAAAATAAATAAACAAAAGTTCTGAAACAAGAAAAATAAATAAAATTTTAAAAAATATATAAAAAATAAAAAAAAGTGAAAAGAAAAAATGTAAAACTATATAATTTAGAGCTGACCAAATAGCTCAGCAGATTAAAGCAGCTTCAAGCAGGCACAGGGGCTGGGGGTTTGATCCCTGGGCCTGCTGCCCTGGCGGGGTGCACTAAGACAGCAATTGAGACTGGGCGTGGTGGCATGTGCCTGTAATCCCAGCTCTTGGGAGGCTGCAAATAGGTGTATCACTGCGGACATGATCTAGTAGTGAGACCTTGAACTCCCTGTAGACCCTTCCCTAAAATGCAGAAGTAAATAAATAAATAAAAAAGCAAAAGGATGGAGACAAGCAAGCATATTGCAGAAGTGTTTTCTGAAGAGTTATTGAATTATTGCTTTGTGGTGAAATTCTTTAATAGTTTGAGGCTTTGTTAAGCACACAGTGATTTCATACACCAAGTACAAGAAAAAACAATGTCAAGGTGAAAAACAAGGCTTACTACATACAAGATAAAGGTGCTGTTGTTGTCTAAAGGTTTTGACCTCCAAAATTGATGTGCAATTATTCTCTCTCGCTGTCTCTCTCTCTGTCTCTCTCTCTTTCTGTCTCTCTCTGTTGGTCTGTCTTTCTATCTGTCTCTCTGCGTCTGTCTCAGTATTGGGGATCAAACTTGAGACCTTGCACTTGCCAGGCAGGTGCTTATGCCATTGGCCTGAATTTTTCTTTTCCAAATTGATGGTATCAGGTGGTGGGCACTTCACTTATTATAGAGATGCCCTGGTAGATGGAATAAGTATTATAAATGTGGCCAGAGGCAGACTTCCTGTCCCTTGTACCATAGCAGGGTGCAATGAGAAGAGGGATGTCTGTGAGGGATGGACTCTCCTCAGGTGCCCAGTTTTCTGGTCTCTTCATCCTGACTGGCTCTATTCCTCTGCAACATAGATTTTCACAATTTAGAAATAACCCAGCATACGAAGTCTTGTTGTAATCATCAAATAGACTCACATAACACATTACAAACTATTCTGGGTGCTTATTTGATGACATTGAAGATTTTAATTAAAATACTTGTACTTTCTGTAATTGAGAGAAGAAATATGGTTTAAAGAATTAAATATCAGATACAATACTTCCCATCTAATATTGAGATAATTAACTTTGTTTCTCAATAAATTGTTCATACAATCAAGTTTTATGTGCTGAACTTTATTTTTGATGAGTATATTAGGCTGAATGTTTTACATTCATCTGATTTTTCTTCAATGGTAGTGCATATTGCACTATATCTTCTTTGTTAAGTGGTAAATGATTTGTAAACATTTAAAAAATCACTAAAGAAATCTTAAGTCCTTGTAAAAAATTATTCCCTACGTTGATCCAACTTTTATAAATTGAATCTTGTTAGCGTCCTATATTTTACCCTATGAGCATTTGCATAATGTTTTCCAAGGTGTTCTGGCTACTTATTTACTTATTTGTACCAGGAATCAAACTCAGGACCTTGTAACTAGCAGGTACGCTCTTGTGCCACTGAGATAAATTCCCCACCGGTGTTTTAAATATTTTATCCTAGCTGGATTCTATGGTTTTAAGAGATCTGGTCCAGATCAAAGCCTCTGATTTGTGAATAAGAAAATCTGTGATACAACATGTTAGTATATAAATTTGAGGGAAAGTTTAACATACATTGATTAAGAAAAAAATTAGAATGTATATCTGCCTGTTACTCTTCTCTTGTTGCTGGGACAAATACTTGACGCTTAAAATGAAGAAGGCAAGGTTTACTTAGCTCACAGTTGCTAGAGATTTCAGACATATTCAGCTGGCTGCAAGGTAGAGCAGTGTATGGCAGAGGGCAGTCTTCCATGGAGGCAGAAGGCAGCAAAACAGCAAAGGCAGGAGTAGCAGCAAAAATAGCTGCAGAGAAGTCTGTTTTCCATAAATTGCATTCAGGCTAACCACCCCAGGCTGAGTACAGTACTCACACCTGTAATCCCAGAAGCTCTCATACCCACAGTCCCAGTGCATCATGGGTTAATCACAAAGTCTAGAAATCTACCACATGGCTGCATGAGGCTTTGGGAGGACAACTAAACAAAATTCTTAATAATACATTAGAATGGTATTAAGATAGTACATAACTTTCTGCGTATTTAAGAATTGTGATGACAAGTTAATTGTGATGATGATTCTCAAGACTGAGGAAAATACATAAGAAAAAAAACATGAGAAATATAGATATGATTGGTTTTGTCATACTATTCTATTTCATCTCTTTGCTACTCAGAATTGCTTTATGAGCATGGGAATAGTAATATTATGTCTATTTTTCTCAAATAGCAGGGTTTTTGAAATTTGTTTCAATTTGCTGGCTAATCTCTGACATTGCACAGCTCAGGCAGCAGTAAAAATATTTCTAAACTATATTGTAATTATTTTTGTGGATGCAAACAGATATGTTGTTTGTTTTATATTTTTCATCATTTACTGCACACTTTGTTTGTATATTAAGGAAGGGTCTAAGGGGTGATCGGGGGTCCCACTGGTAGATTGGACTGTAGGGATCAGCCTGTTTACAGCTTCCCAAGAAGTGGGATTGCACCACAGCCAGTCTCAATTGCCTTCTCAGAGCGCACCGTGGCAGGGCCAGCACAGCAGGCCTGGGGATCGAACCCCTAGCTCCTGCATCTGCTTGCAGGCACTTTAATCTGCTGAACTATTTGGCTGTACCTTACTGCACACTTTTTGATATGGAAACAATTACAAAATTTATCTTAGACTTCATATATCCTCAAAGATACTATACAATTAGATGAGTTAAGAATCTTCCTCCTGGGTTGGCAGGGCTATTACAGTGATATCTCACAGAATTTAAGCACTAGAGTCAATAAACTATCACTTAATACATCCTTCTGATTACTGTTCTAGTTTATTTCCACGAGGATATTTAGATGGCAGTTGGGTGGTGTAGGATGGAAAAATCTATAACCTTAATTTTACTCTGCTGTCTTTCTTTAAGAAAAAGTTTTATTCAGTCACTTAAAGGTTACAAACCTTTTCTACTTTTGGTAGAAAATTTGAAAAATGGAAAATAGTACATCTGGAGTAGCTATGTACATTTAGCTGAGGAATACATAAGTAAGTTAGTTTTCCAAGTAAAGAATTAGAGTTAATACTGGAAGTGAGCATTAAATAACAAAGCAGAAGTAAGATATCTTCTCAAAGGAAATTTAGTTTACATTGAAAGCAGTGTATTGAGACAAAAGCAAGGGGATAGGGAGATAGCTCAGCGATCTAAACACCTGCCTGGCAAGCGCAAGCACCTGGGCTTGGTCCTGGTGCTATACCTCATGCTGGCCCCTGAACCTCTATTATGCCATGCTGCCCACTGAAACAGGGTATAGTGGTGCACACCTGTAATCCCAGCACCAGGGAGGCTGAGACAGAAGGATTACTGAGTCTGGGCTTCATAGGGAGACCCTGTATCAAATAAATAAATAAATAAATAAATAAATAAATAAATAAATAAATAAGTAAGTAAGTAAGTAAGTTTTTTTAATTTAGATGGAAGTGAGGTCCTGCCCATGGGTATTCACAGAGAAAGCTTTAGCAAGTCTTCCGTGTCCATGACTTCAAATTCTGTCTTGCCAGCTATATAAAAAATTTACAGAATGATAAGGGAGGAATTTAATGACTGAGTTGGTAGAAGGTATAGAGGATGTACACAAAAATAATAAATTACCTTTAAGTATAACTTTGTTTCATATATTACAGAAGAACTTATTCCAAAAAGATGGATTGCATTAATACCATAAAACTTATTGTGTTTGTATTATTATTCTTTTTAATTAAACATAAATCTGCTTTAATTGAGTGAGGATAGAGTTGTCATTCATTATACCTTACATGAAATTCCCAAGTTTTATGAGATGCATAAACTTTTCTGGGTATTGTTTGATTCATATACAGGTATCTGAACACGGATTTCATGTATTTCTAGTTTTCCAGAAGAGACAAACCAATCAACTAGCTAGGCAACCAATATGCCAGAAGAAGCTTTTAAAAGTAAGTTTTACATTACTGGATCTGATTTGTTGTATGGAAATCAAGTAAAAGCAGAGGTAATATAAAGTTAGGCTGCACTTTTACATACTCTGCCCTCTACCCACAAGGAAACATTTAAATCTCAAATCACTCATTGGTTTTAGTTATGATCTCAGACAACTATTTTGGCTTTTTAGCTTTTTTAATAAAAAAGCTATCAATCTAACAGAAAGAAGACATATATAAACATCACTGAAACACTTATCAGTGTTTGCACAATAGAACTTTGGCAACAGTAGTAAATTTAACATAATACAAGCCATGTTATCTTTACATGTTTCTTCACATGTAACACTGACAAAAGTATAAAGAATATGGCAGATGATGCGTCATAAAAATATATGCTATAAAGGGTTGGCAAGGTAGCTCTGCAGGGCCCGGCAGGATGGCTCAGTAGTCTAAAGCACCTGCTTAGGAAAGCTTAGGTGGCTGCAGGGACCGCAGTTCGATCCCTGGTACCACATGTTGCACCAGCCCTGCCCACAGGGCAGGCTGAGCCGGCCATAAAAATAAATAATTAAACAAACAAACAAAAGTTCTGAAACAAGTGAAAAAAAAAAAAGAGATAGCTCCGCAGACTAAGCTCTTTCTTAGGCAAGCACAAGGACCACAGTTCCATCCGCATCACCGTATGCCGTGCCTGCCTGGCTCTTGGGTGCACTGAGCCGGCAACCAAGCGTGGTATTGCACACCTGTAATCTCAGTGCTGAGGAAGATAAAAACAGGAGGATCACTATGAGTCTGAGCTGCGTAGTAAGACCCTGTACCAAATGCACAACATAAAAATCAGAGAGCAGAAACTTCATATGGCAATGGTGCTCAAAACTAATCCCCTTACAGTGTAACTAGGATTAGATGAGATCAAATGAGTGGAAAACGGTTACTAAATCCTGGTGTCTTTAAAAGTAGAGACGCTAACACACCTGCTCCCTCCTTTTGTCCTGTGCTGCACTCTGCCTATGATCACATGTGATGTAACTCTGCCAGCCAACAGGTGGCCTTCACTGCTGCAGTCCACCACTGTGAGCTGAAGTAAACTTCTGCATAACTATTTAATATGTGGTACTTTGTCACTAGTACAGAAAATGGATTAATACATATGCCAAGAATCTTCAAATCTTCCTTAGAGAGACGCAGATTCTGAGCTGTGTAGTGAGACCCCGGACCAAATAAATAAATAAATAAATAAATAGATAGATAGATAGATAGATAGATGGATAAATAAATAAATAAATTCTGTTTTATATTCCAGTAAGCAAAAATAACTGACAAGGCAACTATTTGAAGTTTATCTTAAACACAGAAGTACATATCACATTCACAGACAGCATTAGTTCCAGTTACTTTTTAAAGAGTCTTTTTCTCAGATTGGATCATTCTACTTATTTTTATAATTACTTCTGCTTGGGAATGTTGCTTTTGTTTAAAATTTTGCAAGTTTGCAAAGAAATTATTTTTAAGTTCGAGTTGCATAACTCTCAGGTAACAGCAATCATATCTGTCTATTCAATCCAGATACATAAACATGTGTATATACAAATATATGTTTCATAAAATACATTTTGCAGACAGATAACTTGGGTATTTTTTAAAAATCCAACCTGAAATACATACATAGAGAAATAGAGTAACTTTGTAAAATTATTTTTCATACCCATTTGTAGAAGAAGGGTCAGCTTGGGGATTTTACTCAGAAAAAAAAAAAGTAATTTCTATGATAGGAAGTGGTACTTCAGTTCTCATATGCTTCTATTTGTGGACAATTCTGTTTATAAACAGGCATTTGGGGAAAGTTTGCTTCTGTTTGTGAACTCCAGATTGGGCTGTGAGCATTAGCGTGGCCATCTTCACAGCAGGGACACGGGTGTGCCCACCTGCTCCAGCATCATGCGAAAAATTAGGTCAGCAATAGGAGGCAGCACTGTGTTGTGGTTGGATATGTGAGTCAATATGATAACAATTAAGTACATTCTTTTCTAACTTTAGTTTTCAATGATTTATGTTTTACTCTTGGTCAATTGCACCATCGAGAACAGTATAATACTTTTTATTCTAGGACAAATGCTTTGTAAAATAGCAGAAATTTAGAATCTAGGCAGCTCCTTTGTTATGTGCTGTAGGTAATGGTATCAGAAAATTAATTAAAATTCCTATGGCAAAATAAACTACTAGGAGTACTTGGCATCTGTTCCTAAGAAACCTGACCCTAAATCTCCAAATTGTCACCCTTAGGTTTGGATTGTTTGCTTAGTAATAAAGGGTAAACAAAGTTGTAAGAATCCTTACTACCTAAACTTGGAGATAAAAATGAATTAAGCTATGTGAAGTGTCTAAAAAGCTATATCATGGGGCTGGCAAGATAGCTCAGCAGTCTAAAGCACCTTCTTAGGCAAAGTGAGGCAACCAGAGGGACTGCAGCTCAATCTCTGGCACCACATGCTGTGCTGGTTCAACTCCCAGGGTGGGCTGAGCCAGCCATAACATAAAAATAAATAAATAAATAAATAAATAAATAAATAAATAAATAAAAATAGAAACTTACATCAGTGGCTCTGCAGTTGGAAGTACTGTTCTTGAGATAGACGGTTTCTTTCTTTCTTTGTTTTTTTTTTTTTCCCCCCTGTGTAACCTCAGTTTTAAAGTCCATGGTGTACACATTGTTAGATGTAAAGGCCGTATTAAATAGATGTACCTATGTGATTGTTCCTAATTCAGATATAAGAGAACCCAGTTGGGTTGTAAATGAAATAACTTAATTCTTTTCTGTTCATCCAGTGTTTCTTAACACAGAATAAATATAAGATAAATATAAGAACTAACCCAAGGAAACTAACTGGTTGTGGTTTAAGAGAGCATGTTTTTCTGATTTCCTAAGCCCACAGAGGGAGGCTCCTCTAAAGTCAGCTACTGCCCAAAAGACATTGTGCACCAACAAGGGGCACAGGAGGGTTGTTCTCTTGGTGTGGGTATATGCATGGCAGGAATCTACTGGCCGCAAGTGTCTTGTTTATTTCATATACAAGACTGACCACATCACAAGGTCTTTTTGTTACATATTTTTAGGGTTTTTGTCCAACAGTTAGTTTTATTCTTTGGAATTCTTTTTGTAAGAGTTGAACAATTGCAATTTTTTTTTGTCTTTTTGAGACAGGGTCTCACTATGCAGTTCAGGCTGGCCTTGAGTTCACTTCTGTAGCCCAGGCTCATCTCGAACTCACACCAATCCTCCTGCCTCAGCCTCCTGAGTGCTGGGATTACAGGTGTGTGCCACCACGCCCAGCTAACAATTGCAATTATTATTGAATTTGATTTCCAACTGAAAAATTTGTAATTCCTTTCCTCTCGAACATCTGTTCAGTGGTTTCATTAAAAATAGAGACATGATCCTCAATTAATTTTATGAAGTTATTCATGATTATAGATATAAAATTTGCTTTTCATATAATTTTTCATATGGTTTTTATTAACTTGTAAATAAAGATAAATTACTTTCTGTATTCAAAGGACAGTTTCTGTGGCCAGCTCAGCCTGCCCTGGGGGCAGGGCTGGCACAGCATGTGATGCCAGGGATCAAAGCACAGTCCCTGCATTTGCCTAAGTTTGCCTAAACAGGAGCTTTAAACTGCTGAGTTATCACACCCACCTGCCACAGAACACTTTTGAGGCCATATATTTTGGGGATTTTCCCCACAGTAACCAATTCCTTCACTCTCTAGGCACTGTAATCCCAAGTAGTGACTTCTCAGGTTTCCCACACTTTTGTCAGACCTGACTATGGAAAATAGTTTTCTTATTTCTTCCTTCTCAAGTTCAATGATTTGTTAGAATGACTTATTGAACTAAGAAATACAATAAGTTTTAACATGTTTATAATAAAATATGTGGAACTAGATGACCATTGAGATGAAAGGTACATAGGACAAGGTTTGTAAGGGTCACCACGTGAGGAATATGGTGGCTTCATTATGTAAACAAGATAGATCGCTAGCTTGGTTTTTAGCCACCCTTCCTTTTATATAGGGTAGAGGGCAGAGCTGAAAGTTCTATGCTGCTGGTTGTGAGTTGGTCCTTCTGGTGACAGCCTCTCCAGAGGCTATCCAGAAGCCCACCAAGAATCACTTTCTCTGAACAGAAGACATTAATATCACCCAGGAAACTCCTAGAGATTAGAAGTTTATGTCAGGAGCCAACACGTAAAACAAAGAATTCAACTAAAGTTATTCTTAGCATGTACACCGGCACAAAATATGAGTTATAGGAGCTTTGTTCTAAGGTCTTGGGATTAATACCAAATATGTGCTTTTTATGTCAGAACTTTTAATGTAAAATAATCTCTATTTTTCATAGTTTGTTTTTGCATATAAACAAATCTATGATTCCAAGCATGTCCTGCATATGACAGAGAGCAACTGAGAATGTTTCTTTTATTCTTCCAAAAGAATATAAATGAACTTTAAAATAGATTGCAGGAAGCAGAATAACCGACCATCCCAAACATCTACACTTGTAAATATGATAGCTTCATGGTGAAAAGTAATTCACAGATTTGATAAAGGGGATGGGCTGTCAGATAGGGACATCAACCTGAATATCCAGGTGAACTCAAGGTAATTCCATGAATTCTTAGGGAAAGTTTTTCCATTATTGTTCAGACATAAAGATGTGAGAGAGAAGAATCAGAGTCATGCAGTGCTACCGATTTTGAAGAAGAAAAGGAGCACCATAAATCATGGAATTACGGATTGCTGCTGAAAATGCATTCTCATTCAGAGCCCTGCTGATAACTTGGACTTAGCCCTGGAAACTCTTACAGAAGGAGTCTAAGTCTACACAACTGTTAGTTAATATATTAATGGTATATAGACTGATCAGTTTGTGATAATTTATCAAAGCAGCCATTGAAAATTAGTACAACAATTTATTTCCTATTTTCACTTCTACTTGGGATTAGTTGTCTTGTCTAGAGTTGTTACAGTACCCATGTTCTGGAAATCTTGTGTTTCAGTTACTTTCCTTTTTGTTGAGACAAAATGTTCAATCCCCAAAGCTAAAGGAGGAATTGTTTATTGTTGCTCCCAGTTTGTAGAGGTCTAGCCTAATTATCATCTCAAGAAACTGAGAACAATAAACAAAGCCCAGGGACAACTGTGGTCTGTTATTGAAAATCCTGTAAAGCTGGGACTCCAGGCGATAGGTAGCAACTTAACCTGTAAGCTCTCTGTTGCTTCTTCCCTTGTTTTGAATGTTAATGGTTAACATCTGTAGGAACCTAGTAATAGGCAAAAGGTGGAAATCAATAGAGATTGTGGTCACGTTTGTGACTATGCATATGGTCCATCTTTACTAAAATGATTATGCACAAGATCACGCTCACTAGCTGAAATAAAGCTGAATCACTTTTTGGGTTGTTTGCTCACTGAGGGATGAATCTCAGTGAGTCCGCTGAGCTACCTTCACTGGGTATTCTTGTCATTTCTTTCAGCACTAACTCAAAATATACAACAAATGGTGTGCAACACGGGACATGGAAGATGATCAGGGATGAGTTAAGAGAGGCCTGACTGTACGGGAAAACTACGCCCATAATAGGCAAGACCACTGGCAAAAGCTCAGGGTAATGGGAAATTCCGCTTCAATAGAAAATAAGTATGTCCGTCTTATTCAGACATTACTCAAAGGAGCAAGGGTAAGGGTGAAATCGAAAAGCTTTGAAGAATTATTTTTCCGTATAAAAAGACATTGTTTTTGCTTTCAACCTAAGGGAAAAGCTGGTCCAAACTTAAAAGTTTGGGAGCAGGTTACAAAAGCTCTGCACAGAGCAGGCCAGCAAGGAGCACCTATCCTTTTAAGTGTGTGGTCATTATGTAATCTTATCTCCTTGGTTTTGGAGCCCCTGCAGTCTGACTCTGAGGAATTGAGTCTGCAGCAGATTTCTCAGACTCAGAAAGGCAGTCTTTCAAGAAGTTCAGTTGACGAGGACACTATGGACCATGAAGGCAGCACCACATCATTTAATTTGTCTTTGTTAGGTGAAGAATCTAAAACAGAGTACCTGAAAGTAAAGCAAACATTTCCAGCTCTTCAGCCTCTGTCCTCTGATTCTGAGGACCTTTTGAATGCTCAGGAAAATGAGTTGGAGAAAGAGGTATATAATACACGGGAGTTTTTCTGTCATGTGGAACATTTGACACAATCGATATCCAAATTGGTGGAGCGATTGGATGTGTTAAATCTACCTTCAATGCTTATTAAAATTCAGCCTCTGCCTCCTCCCCCAACTAATCTCTCAGCTCCTCCATATGAGCATGAGCAACCTGTTTCAGCTGTTTGGCTTAGGGATGCAGTGACTCAAGCTTTATTGCAAAGAAGAAACCAGGGAGACCCAGAGGCTTACAAAACACCATTGAGAGTCTGCCCTGTTATGGTTCAGCAGTACCCTCCAAATGGACAACACTCAAATGGTTACATACAGTGGGATTATCAAACTTTAGCTTTTTAGATAGTCAAAGAATTGAAGCAAGCCACTATGACATATGGAATGCAATCTAATTGTGTTTTTGGCTTTTTATAAGAGTTAGCAGATAAATAATATGGGGTACCAGCTCGAAGAATAAAACCTAGAAAATGAGTGAACATAAACATTCTGATATGAATCCTCCAAATGATGAAATGAAAAGACTCACTTTAAATAGGATATCACTCGGACAACCTCTTCCTAAACCCAGCAATCCCCATTATCAACCTGGGGACAAAGAAAAAAAAAAAAGAAAGAAACTCACACAGGAAGGTGAGAGGATACTTGAAAGAACAAATCAAGAAAAAATGCCAACTTGTTTCTTGCTATGGTGGCTTTATTGTCATTTCTGGTAAGTATTAGAAGTAATTTTTAATTATTGGGCTTATATTCCAAATCCACCACTCGATAGAGGAGTTCGCTGGTGGGAAAAGTCTGGTAAATAGTAACAGTTAGGTAAGGGAGGAAAACAGGGACTTTTTTTCTACAAGGAAAGGACTTTAAAGGTATCACTGTTAATAGAATGTTTCCACTGCCAGATCTGCCATCCTCCCAGAATACCAATGTTGCTTATCTTAGTGATCAGGGTACATTGGAAAATCTGTATATGAGAAGCAGCCCAGGAGTTAGTTAATACTTCTAATGGAAGCATCATAGATGGGAGCCCTTATGGCTCTGCCTGGACTGTGGAAGGGAAGGAATTAAGCTGGAAACAGAATGGCAGTGATGAGATCTATACTAGCACTAAAAGTGCCAATGATACAATAAATCATATGCTAGCTTGAAAAGGTCAAAACAACTTGTTTTACTCAGGAGTGTGTTCACCTCCTTTATCTGTTACTTGTACAACCTAGTTATTGAAACTCTTCTAACCCTATCACTATATGTCACAAATGTCCTTTATATGCATGTCTAAATTCTTCTATTACCCTTAATTTCTCTAGGGATAACATTTATATTCGCAGGACAAGAACTAGAATCTGGTTTCCTTTACAACTGCATCGCCTATGGCAAGACTCCCCTTCCATGATGCTGTTCCCAACATTTGCTGGAGGTGTTAAACAAGAGAACAGAAAGAATGATTGAACTCCTGATAGCCATACTTATAAGAATAATAGCCAGCACAGCCACAGCTGCTACAGCTGGAGTAGCATTGATCCAAGGTGTACAAATCGTTCATTTTGTGCAGCAGTAGCAGAAGAACTCAGAACAATTATGGAACTCTCAAAGAGACATAGACTCTACAGATAAATGATTTAGGACAAATTGTTGTTATGTTAACTACAATGTATTACTGTGGAGATCCTGTCTTTTCAACAACATATTGATGATACTCTTGCAAAACAATTGCCATCATTGTCTGGCCCTGAACTGTTACAAATAGTATTGAAAACCTTACTCCTTTTCATGTTACCCCATGGTTTAGTGGAACCATAGTAGTATTTTGTCTCTGTGCTGTTTAGCGATAAGGACAGGTCCATTAACAAGTTATGGATCAACAGTCTCCAGTCCTCACCCTGATGCTTTAAAAGTTATTTTTTAGCGTAAAAATAATAAAAGCAGGGCAATGTAGCCTAATTAGCATGTCAAGAAACAGAGAACAATAAACAAAGTCCAAGGACAGCTGTGGTCTGTTACTGAAAATCCCAGAAAGCTGGGATAGAGGAATCTTGGAAAGCAGGGACTCCAGAGGATAGATAGCAGCCTCACCTGTGGGCTCTCTGTTGCTTCCTCCCTTGCTTGGAATGTTAACAATTAGCACCTGTGTGAACCTAGTAATAAGGAAAAGGTAGAAGTCAATAGAGATCATGGTCACGTTCCTGACTAGGCACATGGTCCTCCTTTACTAAAGTGATTATGCATGGGATCACATTCATGTTCACTAGCCTGAAATAAAGCTGAGTCTCTTTTGGGGATATTTGCTCACTGAGGGAAGAATCTAAGTGAGTGCTGTAAGTGAGTCCTCTGAGCTACCTTCAAGGGGTCTTCTTGTTGTTTCTTTAGGCACGGTCTCAAAACATACAACATGGAGGTCTCCTTTCATAGTTGGCTGATTCACAGACAGCACAGTTTGGCAGAGGGGCGTCAGAGGATAAATAGTTCCTGGCAGCAAGAAGTCAGGAGGTAGCAAGCAAGCAAGAAGCAAAGCAGTGTAGCAGCATGGCAGCAGCCTGCCTCTCCCTTTTAGCATTCCCAAGCTGCCCACCTTTGGGGTGGTGTCACCCACATGCATGGGAGCCTTCCCATTATCCACACCCAGAACTGTGGCAAACCAGTTGGTAGATTGAGTTAGGATGACACAACTCTGATGCCATCATCACATACTACGGATCCAGCCACCTCTGAAAAGCCCCACATATGACCACTTGAGGCGCTGGGGAGCCATCACACACTAGATCTAGCCACCTATGAAACAAAGCACCAGTGACCACATGAGGTATTGGGTGACATCTCCACACAAGCCATAGCAGCCTCCAAGACTATAGATGAAACACTTTGTGAACATTCCATCAATATTTCAATCTGTTTAATTATTAGAAATGATACTTCCTTTAATGAAATACTTGAGGGTATTTCCATTAAGTGAATAATGCTATATCAACAACATTCACTAATAATTAATTTTTCCAGTAACTATAAAACTGTTTTATTCATCCTTTGCTCAGACCAACTTTACTTTGAACATGCCAAAATATTTCCAAAGGAATATTGTTAGACTTGTAGTTTAATCTTTTCTAGATAATTGTGAAAATATATCTTTTAAAAATTGATCAGGGCCCGGCGGCATGGCTCAGTGGTCTAAAGCGCCTGCTTGGGGAAGCTTAGGCGGCTTCAGGGACCACGGTTCGATCCCCGGCACCACATGCTGTGCCAGCCCTGCCCTTGGGGCGGGCTGAGCTGGCCATAAAAATGAATGAATAAACAAACAAAGGTTCGGAAACAAGAAAAAAATAAATAAAATAAATAAAAAATTGATCTACTATCTTAGCTCTGAAGTGCCTATGCAGATATATTTAAAGTGTCACATTTTATTTTTTCAAAAATACTTCAAAGATGTAATTTATTAGTAATTATGGGGAAGAATGAATGCATGTTGAAAATTAGTATTTGAGTTTCTATCAGAAAAGTCTACTGTAAAACTATATCATCAGAGCTTTGAAAAGTGCACTATGAAAAGCTGAATTTAACAAAAGCTTCCAGAAGCTGTGAAAAAACACACACATGCAAGCACTTGTGCACATGCACAAAAGATCTTGGGGAAAATACTTCAGCGCCTTCCACAAGCTAAGCATTGTGCTGACACAACTGTTCCATGTGTGAAATGACTTTCATGTGTAGACTATTTCACCTGCAGCAGAATAGGTGCTCACATCAAGTAAACTTTATTTCAAGAGAAAATGATGCTGAAGAAACATGGCAATTCTTTTTGAGGACAGAATCCATGCACAGGATTATATTAGCACATTTTAGAATCCCTCTCTAAAGCGTAAGCTTGATTTTTTGTCCAGCTTTCCTCAGCATATTACATCTAGAAAACTATGCAGTCTTTTAATTTTAGTCATGCTGCCATGTTGTCTTAGTGAGCTTATGTAATTGTTATTTTGCTGCAAAACTTCAGGTGATATGCAAAAGTAACAAACTTGCTCCCAAAGCCTATTGTTTCCTTACTCAGATTCCTGATACAGTCTCACTCACCAAATACAAGCATATTGCCCTATCTTAGGAACCTTTTTCTTTGTTAAGAAGGTCAGTCAAGGGCTGGGGACGTAGCTCAGCGGTGCAGCGCCTGCCTAGCAAGTGCAAATCCCAGAGTTCGATTCTGGGTACCAAAAAACAAAATAGTAAGAAGACCAAAAAAAGTTACTTTGGAAAAGGTCAATCAAATGTAGCATTTGAGAGCTGTAAACTGTGCTTAATATCTTAATATCTTAGTGGCAAAATGCAGAGAAATCAAAGGCTGTTATTTTCATTATTTTAGTTTTTTAAAAAATTGCTTTATTATCTGCTTTCTATCTAATAGGGAAAATGTTCTTATAAGCTCATTCTTAGTTTCTTGATTAAACATACTATTATTTTAAAAGTAATGATGTCATTGCTGGTATTTCATGAATAGTGAACACACATATGATACTTTTATAGCCCAGAAACTGTGCTAAATACTTGATACATATATGCTCTACCTTCTTAGCAGTCATAAGAAAACATTATTGTTCCTTTTTTATACGTGAGGCTATGGTACAAAAACTCAAACATTGTCATTGTAACTAGCTGGAAGAGTTGAATTTGAACACTAATAATCATGCTTTATGGTCTTAACCACCATATTAAACCTGTTAAAATAATACAGAATATTCTTTTGGTTTATGTATTGATCTAGTATGTTCATTCTTTTTCCCATTTTACTTACTTACTTACTTACTTATTTATTTATTTGGTTTGATTGAGTGAGGCTAGGTTGAAGCATTTTCATTTTTTTTACATGAATGTGACATGATTTCTAGTTGTTTTGTTGTTGTCCTGTTCTGTTCTTTGTTTATTTCCTCCTTCTCTCTTTCTCTCCTGTCCTCTTGATCAGTTTCTTAAAATTCATATAATCTTAGGGCTGGGGAGATAGTGCAGTAGAATAAACGCTTGCCTGGCAAGGCCAAGGACCTAAGATCAATATCTGGTTATACAAAAACAAACAAACAAACACACTAAATTTTGTGTAATTTTGCTTTGTCTCCCAGTCTTACTTCTATTCTCTTTTTTTCCCTCCTATTTCCTCGTTTTTAAGTTTTCTTTGCTTACAATCCCTGGTACTGCAAAAATAAATAAATACAAAATAAAAAAAAATAAATTCTCTTTGCTTGGGGTACAATTGGTATATTGAGGGTTTATTTTCTCCATATAACTTTTTGTGTCATCTTAGACTTTGATATGTAATCACAAACCTAGTTCATAAAGTAAAAGTGGAAAATTAATAATTACCTCAGTTTGTTATTTTCTAGGCTATGTTTGAGTCTATTGTTGTTGCTGATTGGACCACATTATCCAAGGTGACATAAATGCTCTATTCAGATGTTCTTCCTGGTGTACAAAGACTGAGATTGCCTTAAGGTCATGAAAAACAGGCCAGTGCTAAAGAACAAGGAGCTGGGCTAAGTACGCAGGAATTTTTCATTTCCAATAACTTGAAAAGTTAAGACTGTGAAACAGACTCAAAATTGAAGACTGAGCGTGGTGGCACACACCTGTAATCCCAGCACTTAGCAGGCTGAAAACAGGAGGATCATTATGAGTCCTACTGATATAGGGAGACCCTATAGACCTGTACTAAATACATTAAAAAAACAAAACAACAACAACAAAAAAACACCTCAAGGTCCAGCTATACCTAGATGTAGTCATTTGATAATGGTTATAAATGCTAATAATAACGCTGCCTTCCATCAGCAATTTACAAGCGCCAACTCAAGAACTAAATTGAAGGAAAAAAAGAAAAGATGAGAAGACATTTAAATAAGATATAACCCTAGACTTACCATTTGCCAAAGGCAAGGCCAAGGATTAGTGAGGAGGAACGATCCAAAACCATATACCTGAACTGTTTGAAGTGGTAGTAGCAGAAGCAATAAGACATATGCATGAAGTTCTAGAAAAAAAATCACCAGAGATAATTTCTTGGATAACCATATAGCTGGAGACCATAGTGAAAGGCATCCTTAGTGACTCAAGAGTGGCTATAGATAAAAATCAGAGGAGCTTAGGAAAACAATGAAAATCACAAACACTTAACATAGGAAAGATATAGAATCTATAGAATAGATACAAACAAATATCCCAGACATTAAAATTTCCATTGAAATTATGTGCGACAGAATGAGCCAATGTAAGGACAAAAATTCAGGGATAGGAGAAAGGATTTTGTTTAACAATCGTGAAAAGAAAGATTTCTGAAAAATAACAACAGCAACAAAAAAAAAGAGTAATCAAGCCAGCAACTGCTAAACGATGAAAGCAAGAATAACATTAGATGGATTGGAGTAAATTAAAAAGCAGGAGATTGTACTAACATCATAAAAAACGTTCCCAAAAGGTAAGGCAGAAAATGCCCTGTGCAGAGAAAAAACATTTGACATACAGATAAGTGAGGCATATATGACTCTAGTGACCGTGATCCAATTATGCAAGGTATATCACAGTCAAGGTTTCAGAAATTTAACACAAAAATATGATATTGAAAGCTGCTAAGGTCCTTCAAAGACTTCTCCAAATACAACTTCTCCAACAGCAATGGGACACCCATCTCTGACAAAACAAAATTAAAAAAGGGTGATATAAATGAAGGACCATTTTGTAGGGATATATCTATATATCATATATCTATATATCTATATATCTACATATATATATATATATATATATATATATATATATATATATGATAGATATACAACTACTTGCTCTTGGCCCAATGAGAAAGGCTTGTACTAATATTGTTTAGACAAGATACCATCTCTGCATCTTCTGAATAACTACTATGAAGACAACAATATGCAATGAATTAATTACTGTAGCTATCTTACTAACCTGTTTCACTGCTTTATCTTTTTTCTCATTAAAATGAATAAAAAATTTAAAAAAATAAAATAAATAAGATAAAATGCTTCCTCTTAAATAAATAAATAAATAAATAAATAAATAAATAAATAAATGAATAAAAGATGTTAGAGAAAGGAAACAAATAACTTATATAGGAAAGCCCATCAGTATTAAAACTGAATTCTCAACACAACCTCTCTAGTCAAAGAGAGCTCCGGGTGAATCCCTAAAGGAAATATGCTCCAATCTAGACCAATGTATCCTATGATATTATCTGTACAAACTGGTGGAAAAATAGATATTTCTATGTCCAAGATCCCCAAAAGAAATTTATAACTGCTAAGGTGGCACCCCAAAATGCTTTGAAGGACCTTCCAAAAAGCAATCACACAGACTATAAGTATACCAATCACAAAGGAATAAATCTACCCACCTGGAAAGGCTAGCAATTAAACATAGGGGGAAAAAGGAAAGAGCAAAAGGGAAAGTAATATGACAAGATACATCAATACATATCCATCATAGTCATTAGTGCTAATGGTCTCAATTTACCACTCAAGATAAATACACGGCAAGAATATAACAAAAAACATCTAAGAATATGGTGCATATACAAAACACATCTATTTAAGAATGAAATTCATAGAATGAGAGCCATGCCTAGAAATCAATATTCCATATCACAGGAATCTGGAAAACAATAAGCATAGTTACTATATTTGCAGAGGAAGTGAATTTCAGGCCAAGACTGATTAGAAGAATCCGAGTAGGTTTCTTGTAAAGGTTGTCTTTATAAAAGGAATAATCTAAGTGAAAGAGCTAACAATAAAAAATAAATAAGCATCAAATATAAATGCATTCAAATGAATAAAATATTAACTAACATGAAAAATCAAATAAACAGCAGTATAATTATAATGGGTGACTTCAATTCCCCACTGTCACAAATGAGCAGATTAACTAAAAACAAAAAAAAGAAAGAAATATCAAAACTGAACCAAAATTTGAGCAAATGGACTTAATAGGTATCTACAGAGTGTTGTACCCTACAGCAAAATGCACATTTCTTTTTAGCTGTGCATGGGTTTTTCTCCAAAATAGACCACATACTTGGTCAGAGAACATGCTTAAAAAATGCAAAAAAACCCTGAAATTATCTCATGCAAATGCAGTGAAATTGGAAATCAAGGACAACAGATACCATAAAAGATTCATGAACATATAGAAGCTGAATGACATTCTCTTGAAGAACCAAAGGGTCACAGATTAAAATAATGAGGAAATTAGACAGTGTCTACAATTAAATGCTAATGAAAATATAACGTATTTGATATTTCTAGCAGCAAATCCGCATGTCAGGAAAACATAGCAAGGTCAAATAGCAAAACGCTGTGGCACCTCCAGCATCTAAATAAAGATCAAATCAAATCCAAAGCTTATGTGGCTACCTGTCCTGTTTTGGTTTCTATTTATTTGGGCTAAGAAAGCCCACAGCTGTACACTTCCCCTCCTCATCCTGCTAAGTCCTAATCATCTAAAATAGTGGATTTCAAAAGATGTAATTCATAAATAATATAAAAAGCAATGGAACATATTTAGATTCTTAATAAGGGTCACAGAATTATACTCCTATTCAAACCTTGGTTAAATGATTAACACTCTGCCTAGGGAAAATTATTGCTAAAATTATTGGTGCTTAATTTGTTATTATAATTTAAAATAAATTATGCATATTTGAATTAAGATTAGAAATAGATTCGAGAGAACTTCTCTAAAAGTTTATGAATACTAAATGATTTTTTCTTTTGAAAATAGATTGTAGAATATTGATTTATTTTCAGTGGGCCAATTTGACTGGAGATAAAAGAAAAGTTTAGTCTGCAGCAAAATTACCTTTATTATGTTGTTCCTGAAGGCAAGAGACAAGTTAATATAAATTGCAATTACATCACTGTATCTAATATACCTGGATTAACAATAATGAGGAGGAAATGCCAGATACAGCCCCTGCAGTCCCACCTCCATGAGCCACCCTGGCATACCCAGAGGTGAGCTCTACTCCTCTTCTAGCTTGGTGATGGAGCACCTTACAGAGGTTGCAGGAGTAACCTCCATCAGCTGGGGTACACATGCTGTAAGTTTGCCACCACTGTCCCATTGTCTCTCACACTGGTCTAGTTGACAATCAAAACCCATTGAATGGAGTGAAATATAACATGTCTCCAGTACATTCTATTGACGAGCTAAATGAAGACCTAGAAGTTCTCCAAATGAAGACCTAGAAGTTCTCCAAGGTCCAGATAATGGAGCCAATAAAAATCCTAATCAAGAATATGCCCTGACTAGAGATGGCCTCAACTATTGTTAGATGGGGTAAAACTAGGTATGCATACACTTATGTACTCAGGACTGTGAGTAAATTAAATCTGACTCCCTAGTATGATTAATTAAGGTCACTATTTTACTTAAACCAGCTGATGCACACTGTATTGTAGACGTGCACACTGAAAAAGAAATGTTTCGAAAGTTTCTCTTCACAATTTGTCATTGTATTTTTGCTTTTTCATCCTTTCTATTAATAAAAGTACAAAACTCACATGTAGGTAGCTCCATGGACTTTACATGTGTAAATACTCACGTAATCACCAGCTAGGTTAAAGAGAGAAAACACCATCAGCTTCTGAGGAAGCCCGCGCTTGCCTCTCCCCAGTCCCCATTCTCCACCCAGGGTGATGCCTGTCACAAATAGGTATTGTCTGTGCTTTAAATTTATATAAATGGAATTATGAAGCATGCACTTTCTTCATTATGCATTATACCAGAAAGGTCTTGCCACACTGTTGCAGGTCTTAATTTATTTATTAAAGTTTAATGCTCCATTCACTGTATGATTTCTGTGGGCTTCCTTGTGCCTCCCCCCAACTGATATGCTATTGTATTAACGCCCACTATCTCAGAATGGAAGGTTACTCAGACAGTCTTTAAAAACTTAACTAACTTAAAATGGTACCATTAGGGTGAGTCCCACTCCAACATGACTGGTGTCCTTCTCAGTTTAAACTAGGACATACACATAGAGAACAAAGATACCACAGACACATGAGAAGACCATCATCTGCAAGCCAAAAATAAAGTCATAGAAGAAATTCTGCTGGCACCTCAGTCTACTTTTAGCCTACAGCCTACAGAACTGTAAGAAAAAATTATTCCTGCTAGGTAGGTCACCTGTCCTATAGGACGTTGTTATAGCAGCCCTAGCAAACTAATACATTTGAACACTGTACATTATAATTTACTAACCCTTTTAATGTTACTAGACACTTGATTGATTTCATTTATTTCTAATATTTATAATATCAGAATTTTAGTATATTAGAAATAAAGCTATTCTGATCATTTAAAAAAATCACAAAGAAGACCTTTTTATTAAATGTTTAAAAAATGAGGCTATACAGTTACCCTCAGCCAATGACAATAACAGAGATGCAGTGGTTGTTTTGGGAGAGGGATTGAGAGTTTCTCCGTTTTACTTTGTCAAATATTTATCATGTATAGACAGATGAACACAAAATCAATTAGCAAAAATCTAAAAGTACTTAAAGTTGAATATACATGAAAGAAATTAATTATTCATGGACAATAGCAGACAAACAAAGCTTGCATTTGTAGCAGAAACTAGCACTAAAGAAGAGCTATTTTCTGGAAAAGTTTAGACATCCAGGTCGTATTGGTAACACACCTATTTTCTTGCCATCTATTATTCAACGCGTAGTCATGTGTACTCCCCGAGATTTCCACGTGGCACAATGTTGGAAGTGTAAATCACTGAGTAACATAAGCCTCACCACTCCCTAGGATGCAATGTTTTCAGTAGTTTAGCACATAACTAAATCCATGCCTGCTGCCATGAAATTTCATTTAAGTCTTATTTCCTTAGCCTCAATGCCTTTGAGGGTTACTCACGATGCTTCATATACTAGTAGTTCATTTTTTTTACTGTTGGACATATTCCATCATACAAATAGGTCACATTTTGTTCATTCGTTTGGCAATTAAAAGACACTGAAATTGATTTCAATTTGGAGATATAAATAAAACTTGGAATACTGAAGTTTAAGTTTCTGCATAAACATTTTTCTAATCTATTAATGGGTAGAATTCTCAGAATTCATAACATGTTAAGGACTGAAAAATGTTTTTTTTCAAAGTAGTTTTGGCACTCTATATTTTTTCTAGCAATGTATGAAGGCTTTAACTTATCTACATTGAAATACTGTGCTATTTTGACACTGTGGTAGGTATTTAACTGTCTCACAGTAGTAGGAATTTGAGGTGCGATTTCTTATAATGAACAGTGGTGTTGAGGACCTTTAAAGAAGACAGACTGCCTAGATTTTTTTCACTGAGTTTTAAGAGTTTTTTGAAATGCATTTGTATAAAACATTTTTAAAATGAGAAATATGTTTGGCTTTATAGTTTGTTCTTTTATTAATAATATCTTTCGATACTAAAGATATACATTTTATGATCATTTTTGCTTCCTTTATGGAATGAGCTTCAGAGTTACATTCAAGCAATCACAAGGATGGTCTTCCATTTTCTAGATGTTTCATATTTTTCACTAAACTTAGGTAGATGACCCATTAACACTAATTGTTTATGTATACATGTGTGTTTTATAAGTGCAAGTTTATTTTTCCTTTCTGCACAATGTAGAATTTCAGTTAGACTAGATTTTTTGTTTCTGTAAAAAAAAACTCCTTTTCCCCTTGAGTTACACTGTCCTTTTTATTGAAAACTTTCTTATATTTTATATACAGGTTTATATCTAAAATTTCTTTTTTGTTCCATTTACAATTCCACTTCATGCCAATGGTGCAATCATATTTTCCAATTTTATTCTTTTTGCTACTTTTTTGATGAACTGGGCTCTTTTCATTTCAAGGTAGTCACTTTGCATTTTAAAACACATCATGGTTACACTTCAGAATTATCATATAAATGATATTTAATGTTTTTTTTTAAATGTTAAATCACCTTGTATTTATTTGACACAGGGTCTGCCTATGCAGCCCAGGCTCCTAGTGATCCTCCTTCTCAGCCTCCCCAGAGCTGGGATTACAGACACGCACCACTACATCTGGTTTTGTGGCCAGAACCACACTCCCTGGGGTTCCAGGCTTGGCAAGGCATGTGGCACTAGGGATTAAACCCAGGTCCTTGTGTTTGCCAGGTAGGTGCTTAGACTCCAGGCTATCTCCTTAGCCTGATATTTAACATGTCATGAACATACATATTGTGTATTTTTGGTGTTTAACTTTTCTCAAAAAGTTTATCACTTTCAGTACTTTTTATCTTTTGTGAAATACGTCTCTGAGAGGTATGCTTTTGTATATTATTGTGAATGGGACAGGTTTTAAATTTTTATGTTTAGATTTTTTCTGGATATTTTTATAAATTATAAATTGTATATTATGTATTATCTATTACATATTATCTACTATATATTTTTACTACTATATACTAACCATGTAACAATTAATGAAGAAAATGCTATTTATTTTCCAATCAAAATAAGTTTAACCAGGTAAAGTTTCTATTACATGGTCAGAGGTTAGAGTACAATGTTGAGAAAAAAATGGAAGCATCTGCTATTCTTGACTCCATGTCGAGAAAGGATTTAGTCAATTATCATTTCATGGCATGTGTTACCATGGTGTTTTCCTATATGTTTTTCATCAGATTAAAGTTCATTTTGCTTCCAGCTTATTGAATTTTTATCATGAGTAGTTATGTGTTCACTCCAGTCATCCACTGGTATAACTGATATAGGCATATGGATTTTATGCTGCATGATATTGACTGGTCTGAAATGTTATATTGATATCCTATTTCTCAGGGAACTCCTACTTAATCAAAATCATGTTGTGTGATTCCTTTCATATATTGTTTATTCCCATTTGCTACTATTTTGCTAGGGACTGATGCTTATTTCCATAAGCTATACTCAACTGCAGTTTACTTTGTTCTCTTTTTCAGGGAAAGTTTTATTTATTTATTTTTCATGAGTTTATTAGTATAATTTATATATACACAATGCCTACATTCTTGATAGGAAATTTGTATCTACAGATAGATCTTGACATCCTCTTTTGTCCCAGTCCCATGGACTCTTTTGTATCCCTCTCCTCTTCCTCATTTACAAAGCTTCGTTTCCATATCATCCTTCCTTTACTGGTGTGCATTCTTTACCTCTTCTTCCTGTCCTCTCCCCACTCCCTAGTTCCCTATTCCTTTTCACACTTTCTTCCCAGTTCACAGTCTCTATGGTACTATTTTGGTCCTTATTCACTCATTCACATTCTCACACCAGGGTGACGATGTGTTGTTTGTACACGTGTGTCCCTCTTATTTTGAGGTGCATTATTTACCTGGTTATGTCTCAACTGTATGCTTCTTTGTAGCTGAGTAGTACTCCATTGTATAAATTAACCATATCCTTTATATCCATTCTTTGATTGACGACATTTGGGTTGTTTCCTGGACTTATGCACTACAGACTGTACTACTATGTGTATGATATGCACATATCACTGCAGGGTGATGTTCTCAATTCTGGGAATGGCTGGGTCGAATGACCTCTAATACTTATTTTTTTGTAGTCATCAGAATTCTTTTATTATGTGGAAATTATTAAGCTATAGCTTTTATTTTATTTTATTTATTTTGCAGGACTGGGGTTCGAGAAGCCATAGTTTTTGAGAGATCTCCACGCTGATTTCCCGAGTGGTTGCACCAGTCTATAGTTTCACCAATAGGAGAGCAGTGATTTTTCCCCCAACAGCCCCTCCAGCAGTTGATATTAGTTGATTTCTCAATAAGAGACATTAATTTTTGGATGAAATGGAATCTAAACATTGCTTTTAATTTGTGTCTCTCAAATGACTGATGATGTTGAACATTTTTATGTATTTATTTGCATCTTGTATTTTTTTCATCTAAGAAGTGTGCACTTCTCTCAAAAGCCCATCTTTGGGATGGGTCCTTCAATTTGAGCAGTTTTGTCTTTTTTATGTGTCTTCGTTCTTAGTGTCAGGAACAGTTATTTTTCAATCTTGTCTATTTTCTGAAATGCATAAGCTTGATCTTTTATTTATTTATTAAACTGGCTATAAATTTTGAGTTTTCTGGGGCCAGACTTTATGGAAAAACTTGTACTTGTTAATTTCTTTAATCAGTATTCATTTGTTTCATTTTGAGGGGAGCAGCTTTATTACTCAATTTTCTTTCCTGAAGGTTAACAGTTTTATAAGATTAGTCTCATTTTGGACGTAAAGTTGTTTGATATTTTACCTTGTAATTGTTTTAAGCCCTATAGAAAATATAAATCCTTCTGCTTATATTTCAGTAAATTTGCATTTGTTTAAATTTTGGTGACTTCAATCTGTCCTAATTTTAATAAATCTTTATCTAGACATTTTCTTATATTTTCTCATGATGAAAATGAAATTGTTTTGTGCTGACTGAATTTGACAATAAATCTATTTATTGTTCAAATAATCCTTGTAGATTTGCATACAGGAAATAGTCTCCCACTATGCCAATATCTCGATTCTTTGTTAGTTTGTACTCTTCATTGTGCCTTAACCTAAATTTTCAATTTTACTACACTTGAAGTGTTCACTCTTTTGAGATACAAAGCACTTCTATGCCCTTCTAGTAGAGTTGTATTGCTTTGAAACTCATACAGAAATTATTTTAATATACTATGACTCCTATGTATGAGGTCAAGCCACAAAATTTGGTTTTCCCCTTGGTCTGTAGAACAAAAGTGATCTGATATCTACTTAGTGTTGATATTGACAATTTATAATCAGATTTACTATAATCCTCTAGTGTGCTTAGAACTCCAGTATTGTAGATTAAAAGTAACAAACTGTATACTTCCTACCAAAGCAATAAGAAGACACAATTTCCCTGAAATGTATTGTAATGCTAGTCAAGCTGCACCATAAAATACAAGGTCAAGTTTTGTCACTCCTAAATGTAAGGCCTGAAGCATCTATTCAAGTAAGAAAGCACCAGTTTCTTCAGAGATCTGATAGCATTTTCAGAGACCTACACCAGCTACCTCATGGAAAAGCTAAGTATATAAAAGACCCCTTCCCGTGAGGTAAAGTGATTTTCCATGAAGCCTAGAAACTAAGACAGTGCATAAACTTAACTGCCACAAGAATACATGAAAATGTAGGTACTGCACAAATACAAGCTGGAAAGCAAAGTCCCACCTGGCCCATATCAATACAGTTTCTCAGTTAAAATCTTTTGATCAGGGATCTTATAGGTGCTTAATATTTATTACTTTGCTCCTCAAGTGCTTACCTTGTATTTTTAATTTTATGGCCCTGAAACTAAACAGCTTGTTGAATCCACTTTCACAAGCTTCAGGATGCCTCTCACTCTTCTAAGGAGAAATTGAGGCCTGCACAAGCCTTACAGTGTGGGAGGAGGAGAAGCAGAAATTGCACGGAGGTACCACATGCTCATCTTTCATAAAAGTGGCGTGGGGACTGGAAGGAAGAGAGTTATGTTATTGTATTTACTTCCGTCTGAAGAGGAGCAATGGAGCAAAGGGAGACGAGGAAGGTTCTGGCTGATACAGCTTTTCTCATGACAAAGCAACTTTAGTTCTGGGAGAAAAGCAGTCATTCCTAGGGTAATTCGTGGGGGCAAAAATTCTCACAGATAATTCTACTCTTGTGCTTTGAAATAGTTCCAATTTTCAATTCTGGATCAATCTCCATGTGACATTCTCTGCTCTTGGTTTCAGACTACAAAACTTTATTAAGCAAAAGAAAAAAAATCTTCATGAATATATTGGCTCATTAGCTATGTTCCTTTTTTTTTTCTGAGAGAATGTTGTATCTTCTGAATGATGTCTAAGTGGTGATTATCATTAATTGCTAGCTACTCCCCAAGGATATTTATTTTGTTTGTTTGTTTATTTGTTTGTTTGGGGGGACCGGGGTTATAACTCACAACCTTGCACTTGGCAGGCAGGCACTTGTGCCATGAAGCTATCTCCCCAACCCCTTTTCTTTTTGTTTTGACTGATTTTTTTTCATTGGTAGTGTTTAAAAAACCCATCCTCCAGTGTCAGCTTGTGACGATGGTTATTTAAGAAATGTTCCATTTACCTCAGACTGAGATGCATGCCTCAAATGGCTTTTTATTTCTTCGTTGAAAGTCTTCACATTCAACCTTATCCTCCTCTCTCATACGAGGTAGTTATTGTCCTTTTTCTGTCACCAATCTCACTATATATTTGTCTTCTCTCAGTCACTGCGTTTCCCTCTAAGATAAGCACTGTGTATCAAAAGAAAAGGGATGAAAATATTAAATGCTACGTTTGTATCTCCTCCTTGTGTTGTAAATTTTTGACATATTTTCCTGTTACATAATCTCACATTCCTTAATTCTCTTCTTTTCCTCTAAGCTTGGCACTCTTAATGTTTCTGTTCACTACCCCAAAAATGTCAAGAAAGAAGGCTTATCTATTTCCTGGAGACCTTCTGTTTTCTAATATATATGTATCAAATACTGTGTGAGAGTGAGACTTAACATTTGAAACCTCATCTTTAAACAAGACTAATCTGAAAATCATGGACAGTTCAGGAGAGTCTTTTGCTGCTAATCACTTAAGGTATGACCAGAATCTAGTTTACTTTTCTCTTTTCCTGCTTCTCTATGGGTCCAGCTCAGTAAGACTCCCCGCAATGTTTTTGGTAATCAGTTTCCACCCTCTCTGCCTGCTTGCAGTGGTTTGTTAAAAACATGCCTCTGGCAATCTGTAAACCCAAATACCATGCAAAGTTTTCATTTTTATTCTTCAACAAGACAGACTGTGAACACACAGCCAGCCCAGAGGAAGACAGAACTAAGACATAAAGAGCAAATGAAAAGCCAGGCAAGCACCTAGCCACAGGGAGACTGTCGACTCCTGGTCAGTGTGTCTACCTGGGGCTAAAGACTCCTCTCTCGTTCCAATCGTCTGAGTTAACATATTCACTCTGTTTTCTAAAACTATTTGAATCAGTATTCCTATATTTGAAACTCAAGCGTGTCAGGGGAAAAAGAAAGCAAAACAAGTGAGAGGGAATTTTTTGAAAGACCCCAAACTGTGGAGTCAGTTGAATCATGATCTAGTGCAGAGAGAATTTCTCTCCCTTAGACTGAAGTTTGTTTTATTATTTTTTAAATGAGGAACAAAGCAACTGCTGAGACCAATATCTGCCATCTCCTTGGAAATGGACTCTAGGTTGAGTAATGTCAGAAAGAAGAATGTATTCTTTAATATGCCTATAATAAATTATATAATAAAGTATTGAAGGATGAGAAGTCTAAGCTTTGGTCTCAACTGACAACTCAAAGAAGAAAGGAGCCGGGTGTGGTGGTGCACACCTGTAATCGCAGCACTTGGGAGGCTGAGAAAGGAGGATCAGTGCGAGTTTGACACCAGCCTGGGTTACAAAAGTGAGCTCAAGGCCAGCGAGAACTGCATAGAGAGACTCTGTCTCAAAAAGACCAAACAAAAAACAAACAAACAAACAAAAAGGAAACGGTTATATCCCACTGATAGAGGGGAATGAAACTCCTAACCTGAAGGATACCTGTGCTGGGTTTGTGTTCTCTCAAACTGAAGAATCAATTTTAGCAACAACGTAGGTTAAGAACAATATATATTTATTGGGGGGGGGAGGGGCTATGGGGGGTTGTCCCCGCATGTGCCTTTTTTAGCGATTGTTATAGAGTAATATCATGGAGGCAGGTCTAAGCTGGTAGGCACAAGGTTGGACAAAGCTATGGTCAACCAATAAGATTATAATCTTAATTGCTCAGGTAAAATTGATTAAATCCAGGAGCAAAAGAGGAAGCAAGTAGTCACATAGTAAGCCAGCATGGCAAGTGTGCATGAATTCATAACAGGGCTTTTCCTGTAAGGGACTGACTTACTGATTGTTCCAATGGTAAAAGACCTGTTTGGAACGTCGGTCCCTGATGTCTACCGTTAGGGAGGTATGCACTTGCTGATGTTTTGTCTTGAGGACCTGTGCACAGCAGAAGTGTCTGTCTCTCCCAAAGTTGCAAAGTCAGATTGTCTTCCATATTGTCTCCTTCAGCTCCTGGGCCTGCCTAATTGCCTATAATATTTCTGTCTAACTCAGCTGCTTACAACACCCCCAGAAACAGTGATCGTGGAACTGTCTTACGCCCAGCAGAGGTGGCACTGGCTGGATCCTTTGTTCCCCAACAGGGAGTCTTGCAGAAACTGCATGTGGGAACACCACTGAGATGTGGAGAAACTTCTAGAAGCTTCCTCTAGTTCTGGGTGAATATTCCTGCACTTTAGTATCTTCCTGAGCAGATGAATCAACACCTTATACTGAGCCATGAGTTAACTTGTTGCAAAGGGCAGAAGAACCCTTGGAGCTCCTTCCCTCAGTGCATTCATTTAGAGGTGGAGGTCTGGAGGGATGCTTTTAAAATAAAAATCAAGGCTGAGAGTAGAGCACTAAAGCTAAAACTTGGAGGAAAAAAAAAAGGAAGAATGGGGGTCCAGAATAATAAGCTCTACTCTGCCATGATCTCTGACTCAGGAAAAAAAAAAAGAGATCAAATTTCTTCTGCCCATCTTCCTGCAGTCTCTTTCTTTATCAGGAGTCTGACCACCTGCCAAGAGGTCTCTGGGCTGCTACTACATTCCACTGTGTAATGTCGGGAATTGCAAGTGAAAAATTACCAATGGCAAGAGTAGTCTGAGAAAGCAAGTGACCTTTGTTCTTGACATTTATAAAATGGAAAATCATCTCCTGGTGTCTCAGTTACTTTTTATTCATTGCTGGAACAAAATACCAACACCCAAATTTAGGTTTGTTTAACTCACAGCTCATCGGGGCTTCAGTCCATACTCAGCTGGCTCCAGGGCAGAAGGTAGCAGTTTACAGCAGTGGAGAACAGTGGAGAACAGAGGAAGGAGCAACAGTTGTGGCATCTATGAAGCCTCTCTCCCTTCCTTCCATGCTGACTGTGAAGACTGGAGCTCCACCGGGAAGACCAGAGCTCCTCTGAAGTGGCATAGCTGGCAAGATCAGACGCCTCCAACATGGCACACCTACCAAGTGTAGCAGTGAACATAGGAACTCCTCTAAGGAAGTGGGGCATGTGGAAGCCTTCTTCAACCCCTTTATATACCCTTTTTGTGATGAGTGACCCTACGGTTGTACCTCTCCGCCCTAGGGCGGGACCCCCACAGCCCAGGGTGTGGAACCACCAAGCAGATCCAGCCAACTTGGACTACTCAAGTTGACACAATGTATCAGCCACCACACCGGGCCAGGTAGTCAGGATGAGGTGATCAGCATTGGGCCCCTTGCTGTGCACAGGTGCACACCTCTGCAAATACCTGCTAGCTGCCTTTATAAACCACACCTAACCCAGCTGATCTGCTCAGACCTCCTGTTTTGTTACTTTGTGAAGGAAATCATTTCTTCCCCCCTCCCCTTCCTTCTTCTCTTGCTATCCTTCTTTCCCTCCCAACCCTCTTTTAACTGCTGTCTTTGCGCCTCAGCCTCCCAGTGTTCTGGATTAGAGATGGGTGTCAGCATACTCCACTAGCATCCTCCACCTTCTTAATCAGATGATTTTTTTTTTTTAATAAAATGGGAATCATCTTCAGCACTTTATCTCTTAACTACATTGGTCCTTCATACAGTGATCCGATAGGCGTGGGTCTGGTAATGTAGCTTCTATTATAAGATGGGCAGGTCCAAAGGATACAACTTTATCAACCTTCTACTGTGGTGTTCAGAGATCCTTCATTACTTGGAAAACTGCTAACTGAGAGAATAGTCATGGGATTGTTTAATCCTAAAATTTGAAAATAACCTCAACAGTGTATTGCTAAAGTAAAAATAGCTGCCCCATTTTATTTTTATTTCCACATGTACATAAAAAGGCAAAGATGGGTGAGTCTTAGTGACAAGAACAGTGATATTTTACTTCTTTGGAAGGGAGTCTTTCACAACCACGTCTAGAAAGAGTTGAGATATTTTATACAATGTTCTTATTTCTTATCATTCTAAATTAGATTTATATGATCGTTGTCTGTTTTGTCTTTGCCTATGTGTGTTCAGTGTATAAATATATTGAAAGATATTATTAGCACTGAGCTGTAGTCCTCTGTGGTCTCGTCTTCTCTAGGCCAGAAAGCCTGTCCATCATCCTGCACATCCAGACTGCTTTGAGAGAAATGCAGCAACTAAACGTCAGTCAGTTACCTTCTGGAGGAGAGGATCAGTGTGATCTCATACCCAAATGGATCACATATATCTTACTGAGCTGGAACATTTTAAAATATTATGTTTTGTTAGAAAAATTATGTATGTTAAGAAGTGGAAAGATGGAATTATGGGATGGCATCCATTAATTTTGGGGGGAGGGTCGAGTTCTCCACCATTGATTTCCAGAAAAAGTGTCTTTGTTGCTAATAATGTTGTTATGCAAGATATTTTTTATCTTTCTGAAAGGAGATAGAAGGACATGACCTGTTCTGAATATTTTACTTGAGGAAGACTTTAAACAGGAGTTTTGGATGTATACAGCAGTGTTTTAAAAATAGCCTCCCATACCTACAATGCACAATCTTTACAGCTAAATACTCCGGCATTGGTTATGACTTTGGGCAACATGGAAACACGTGAAGACGAAAATTGAGAAATCGTTCTTGACCAGACCTTGGTGTTTTGAGGACAATTTGGTGTGCTAAGTGTAAGTTAGTAGAAGATACAAAATCGTGTTTTACAGGTAACTGAAATTATGGGATAAGCATATAAGTGGTGAACCAATAAAGATTTTAAGATTGAAAGTCATGTAATTGGAGCTGTTATTAGCACAGTGCTCTGAATAAAGTAAAAACAGGAGAAACCAGAGTGAATGAACTTGTGGCTTTCGGAGTGGCACGGAAATGCAACTGGTTTTATTCGTGTTGTTAATGTGCTAGTAGTCTTCACCGGTCATCAGTCTTACTCAGAGCTTTCTTTACTACCCCTTCCCGGAGCAGAAGAGGTTTATTTTATTGTTTGTTTTTGTTTTTATGTATTTAGTACAGGGTCTTGCTACACAGATCAGACTCCTAGTGATCTTCCTGTTTTTCAGCCTCTCAAGTGTTGGTATTACAGGCGTACGCCACTACATACTGTCTCAATTTCCATCTTGGGGCACCCCAGGAGTGAAGCTGGCATGGCAGGCCGGGGGATCAAACTCTCTGCCCCTGTGTCTGCCTAAGCAGATACTTTAATCCACTGAACTATCTGGCTGGCCCAAAAGCAGAAGAGTTTTGGCAAAAAAGATTCTCTGGTTTCAAATTTTATGTCTCCCATAACTAATTTAAAATTATAATATAACTTATAAAAATGTATAAGAAGGAATAGGCAAAAATAAAGTTATTTCTTATTAAAGAAAGAGGAAAAACCTATGTACAAAGATTCATAATATATTTTTCTTAAAAAATTTCAAAAGAGAAAGTTTTACTGTACTTGTTAAGACAGAGATCTTATCCAGTGTCAGAACTTTAACAGTGATATCAAACAACCAGAACGAATATCCATGAAATAGAGAGATGTGGGATGTCAGCTCACCAGGTCCTGCCTTCCCACAGTAGACATGGCCAGAGCAGATGAGATGACATGAAGGGTTTATGCAGTTCTTCATTCCATGAGGAGTCCTGAAACAGTATTATATTGTAGGCCAGAGTTGTATGGTGACATTCTCTATAATCAAGTATTTTATTTACTCCAGTTAAGTTTTAGCTGCAGATATCTTTCATAGAGCACTTTAAAGGTGGAGAATATTCCTGCTAACAAATGTTACTGGCACATTTATGTGAGAAAGGAAATTAACTGCCTCCCCTATTGTCTCTTCCACGGGGAAGTTAATGAACTGCTAGCACTTTGCCTTGAGCACTCTCTCCCAGTGATATTCCAGACACATATTGAAAAAAGTGTATGAGATCAATTTTATGCTCAGGAAATTATTGATAGTGATAGTATCTTGGGACAAGATATGGAAGAAGTTTGCAACGGACCAGGAGTTCTGCCCAATGAGTTGATTTTTTGGAGTAAGAAAGAAATGGAAAAATTTTCAATCCTGAGATAACTGACTAAACAAATGTAAGTATGTTGGCTTTTCACATACCAGTTAACATACAGACTATGGCTTAATTGTGCCGTAGGTACTGGGCAGTTTTAGGATCATCTCATAAATTAGTAAGTCTTTCACATTTTAAAAATGTTTTCTTTTAGATTGAATGGTCGTCTTCCTTTTAAGAGAAATTGTCTACATGCTGGGCAAACATATGATGTGCATTAAAACTTCTAGCAAATATCCTACATAATTGGACAGCCCATTATCTTGATTATTATTATTACTTAACACAAGTATAGCATTAGACTGAAATGGTGCTCAGTCAAAGTAACTGACAAGCATTAATTACTTAATGTGCTCATGTTCTTTATGGATAGATTAAATATAGCTTGATATATATATATACGAATACACACAGAACACATATTCACTAATGAACACAAACAATTTCAGAGATTAATGGAAAGTTCAAAGAAATATTCATTATCCACTAAATGTGTATATATTACACAATTTAAAACAAATAGATACCAGGCTTTTAAGAAATATAGCTTAGTAATAGCATTTATACTTTTTCTAGATGCTTTTAGACACATTCTAGTATAAAAATCTTCTTTAAATCAGAATTTCTTTGACAGTTAAATTTATGTGATAATTTTAATCCATTTCTTCATGCAGAAAATAACATAGTATACTTTATGTTGTCTTTCATGAAAGCTCTTATAAGTTGTTCTCATATTGATATCCTTGGATTCACATCAAATGAATTGTATAAAAAAAAAAAAAAGGCAAGATACCTCTTTCTGTTGTGACTATACACTTACAATAAAGGAGTGGTTTTTATTTATTGCTGATTGCCTCTCCTCAGGATTTTGGCATGTTCTGTGAAACCTTGTGCCTGCTGGTGGACATTCTGGAATCCCTGCTCTCGGTTAGATGCAATCCGTGGCTGCCTAGTGCCACAGATAGAAATCCTTCTCAGTGCGGCAGAGAATTCAACTATGGCTGAATTTAATCACCTTTGTCGTCTTTGTCTGTCTTGGTGGAAGTTGGAATTCTGGGTCACTGCTGCCTCTGCCAGCATGTGTAGAGTGAGCATAGTGATGAATGGTGGTTATTCATTTCTAACTTATTAGAATCTCTAGAGAAAGGTAAGATCAAAAGTCCCCTTTTAACTGCAAACCTATAATGTAAGGCTCATTCATCTAAGCCATTTCTGACTGACTGTATGACATAAGAAATTCTATGTCACATTTATATTCATGACATGATGACAGAAGTATTTTTATCTTCTATCTGATCAACACTGAAGTTTATAAAATAAAATGAGAAATATGGAACTTGTTTCCTGAGTTTCATGTATTACACAAACCAAAGGCACACAGATCATAAATATTATGGACTGCCAACATGTTGGAAACCAAAAGTGTAGTAGAGTAGTAAATCAGACTGGACTGGTCAGTCCTGTGAAAGAGCCTTCTATTATATGGTGAGATGAGGTGTAGACAGAAATTAGGGTAGTCTGTAATCTGTTCCAATAGAGGGTCTATTTTACCCCTGCATTCTATGAGGTCACCTTGGAGTTGTAGTAAATCTTTCTTTAAGTAAATCATATTTATAATTTGGAAAACATCCAGACTTACTCTTTCTTTTGAAACATATGATGAAAACATAGTCTTCTACCCAGATAATGCAGTGACATATATGCACATATGTATAACATTTTAAAGATTTAAATGTAATGATCACCCAAAGACTTTATAATTTATAAAATATAATTAATATCTCTATAGAATGTAAGAAAGAAGTAGTTTATTATTTGTAATAATAATAAATGAGATATATGCTTAAAATCCATTGTTTTTATGCTTAAGCACAATATTTCTCATTCTCATTAGGTGTTAAATGCTCTAATGGTAGTCAGTGTATAATTCTATCTATATATGTGCCTCATTGAAAAACATGTTAAATAACTTTCATTTATAAATCTTCCTGACTTCTTGAAATTTATTACAATTTTTGTACTGAGATACATTCATATTTCATTTTCTCTTTTCTTAACAGTTTAAAATCACTACTAAGAAAATTCAGCTGTTAAACTGACATGACTAAGCGCAGATTAGTGAAATTCAGATGCAGTGAAAATAACTTTCCTATAAACTTATATTCCTAGTCCTCCAGAAGAAAAGCTTAATGATACCATTACTTTAAAACATAGGTGCTTGAGTTTAAAATCATTATTTTTCTGAATATCAAGTATCTTAGACTTAACTTGGAATTGGTATTTTCCATCAATCATTGATATTCTAATAAATCCCTATACAATGTGATAAAAGCAGTCACACATTTGTACACAGATATTTAGAAATATAAGCGTGTACCAAATTTTGGGCTGTCCATCCTTTGGGATTTTTCCTATTCTCTTACTCTCATTTAATACCCTTTTTTGTTTTCTTGTAATCCAGCAGTTTACTTGAGAGAGAGTATAGCAGTAACTGAAATTGCATTGGAAGCAGCACACATCTAAAAGGCCAGAATGACAGGCATTCCAAAAATAGTTTTAGCATTACATATTGCTGTCACCAGTGTCCAAAATCTTTTGAAGTTTCTTAAGGACCTTTGTCTAATTCATCCTGTGCCTATAGCTTTGCTCCTGCTATGTTTCCACTCTTTTCTCATTCCAGTCACTTTGCTGTGTAACCCTTAAGTCTTTTATTCTCACTCAGCTGTGTTTTGCCTCTCCATTTTAATTTCTTCTTTTGAGTTCTTATACTAGGGAGACTATATAATATTTACACATTTAGGTCAGGTTTATTTCCCTTATGAGTATATGTTCAATGTACATCCGTTTATATATGAAGACTTCTAGTTTATCATTCTTTATAGCTGAGTAATAGTCCATCATATAAAAATGCCACATCTTGTTCAATCATTCCTCATATGATGGGAATTTTGGTTGTTTCCAAGATTTGGCCATTATGAATTGGGCTGCTATAAACATAGATGCACAGATATCACTAATAGTATGATATTTTCAGTTCTTCTGGGAAAATTCCCAGTAGGGGGATAAATGGATTGCATGGTATTTCCAGCTCTATTTTTCTTATTAAAAGTAAGAAAAAATTAAAAATAAAAGAAAATAAAATCCAAATACAAAAAGGAAAAGAAAGAAAGAAAGAAAGCAAGAAAGAAAATAACTTTCCTAGTGAATGTGTGTGTGCATGAGTTTGTAATTTAAACTTTACTCAATAAGGGCTTTGGATACTTTATTTTTCCTTTCATATGTTTGGAGTCCTTGCATCCTTTCACTATATAATACTACTCTATAGATGATACTAATTTTCACACTGAGCTACATATTTACAAAAAGATATATTTGAAGAAAAATCTTAACATAACAGAATACTTATAAAATGTATTCATCTATATTTTTGTAACAGTGAAGGCAGGGTGAACATAAGAATAGTCGCTGACCTCTGTATCCATGGGTCCCTGTAGTTAATTTGTGTTTCTATCTATGAGATAGTCATTCCCAGAATTAGTTGGTCTAAAAGCAAAATTTATTACCTCTTGTGATTCTATAGATTGACTGTTTTTAGCTTGGAAAGTCTCACTTGGAATCTCTCGAAAGATTCCATGCCTATGGCAACCAGGAGTGGCATCATTGGAAAGATACCCTGTCTGACCATCACCATCACTATGACTGCTTCCCCGGAGTAATCAATGATAATGCAGCCTCTCTTTTGACCAAATTTCTCAGGACATGAGGGGCTAGAATTCCTACATAAAGTTTTAGGGCTCAAAGATAAGAGGCAAAAACACTCAGCTCTCATAAAGAGAGCACAACTAAAATAATTTGTGAAGTCATTGAAGTCAAACCAAATTTCCAGGGGGAGGTGGCTTACAATCTACTTATGAATGGGAGAGATATATGATGTGCTGTAAACTGTAACAGTACTTATGGAATTAATTCTCAAAGATAAGAATTGATGAACTATAATAACCTGAATACCTACTGTATTTTTTGACTACGAACAAAGTGGTGACACAACAGTATTGTTAAGTCTAATTTCAAAATTTTCAAGTAGACAAATATATGAATACTGAAGGTTGCCCACAATAACGGGTGAGAATATTGAAAAGGAGCAAAGCTTATCATGTAGTCTTCACTTCTTGAATAAAAACCAACAACCTTTTTAGAAAAATTAGTGTAGGGCATTAAGATAATGAGAATTATCAGTGGAGGAAAACTATACTTGAAGTCTTAAGTCCATATAGCTTTTTATTATATCAAATAACTTTTTGTGATATGGTATTCTAGAGGCCCTACCAGAAAGATACCAACCAAACCTGTTTTATGCTAATAGCTTCCACACTTATTTAAGCATAAAATGGACAAGTTATCTCTCTTCTGCTCTGTTTTACTATTTCTCTTAGTCTTTATGTCTAACAACTATAATTTTTATTTTTAAAGAGGCTAAAAGATATTAAAAACATTAGAAAAGACACAGGATTGTGCTCGCTTCAGCAGCATATATACTGAAATTGGAATGATACAGAGAAGGTTAGCATGGCCCTGAGCAAGGGTGACACTCAAATTCATGCCGCATTCCATACTTTTTTTTTTTAAAAAGAAAAGATATAGGATTTCACTAAACAAGGTGTTGGGAATTCAGCAAGTGTAATATAATTATGATCACTTAAAATTGTTTTTACTATAAGCTCTTTGGAAAATGCTACGTAGTAAAGTATGACAGAGTGTTAAAAAGAAAGAAAAAACAATTTGTATTACAGTTTTTGGAATAAGTTTAATGAGGAAGACAGGAATGTAATAGAATCATTAATATTTATTTTATAAGAGAAGATAGGAGACTTTGTTAGAAAGGATATTCCAGTCATTCAAGAAACAAATGTGCAGTGAGGATTAAGGAGAAGTTTCAGAGGAGATCTGAAAGAGGAAGGGTGGACAAATGAATGGGACTCTAATGTCTTAACAAAAAACACCCACAGAAACCAAATTTGTATCTTTTTCTTGTCAGGTATTGAATATTATATTGCATGTCAAATGTTAATGCTGATTAAAAGATGAAGGAGGGCCCAACAAGATAGCTCAGTGGACTAAGGAGCCTGCTTGTGCAAGCTTAGGCAAGTGCAGGAAATTTGCTTCATCTCAGCACCACACATTACATCAGCCCCGCCCCCAGCGCAGAGTCTGAGCTTAGTAACAGTAACACATGCCTACTATAGCCCCAGGGCAGAGAAGGCTGAGAGCAGGAGAATCACCATGAGTCTGAGCTGCATGGTGAGGCTCTGCAACAACCAAATACATAAAAAAAAAAAATTAAAGAAAAAAAAAGATGAAGGACAAGAATAAAAAGAAGAATAGGAAGTGAGAAAATTTGCTCAAAGATTTAGTGGTACAATAAGAACGAGAAGAAAAATCTGCTTTGAGAACATGTTCTACCCAGTCTTGTACATGAACACAGAAGAGGAAAAAATGAGAGATCCCTAGACAGAGAGAGTGTAGCCAGGTTGTCCATGGTCTTGAATTTATTATGAATTTTGTCAAGACTCTTGCAGATTTTCAAAATTATACGAATATATTTTGCTAGAAATAAAATTTATTTAAAAAAACATATAGAATAATAAAAGTATAACTACCAAGGTCAGTCAAATCCCCTCAGGATTTACTTTGAAACCAGGTAGAGTGTTTTGTAGAACTGTTTTCAGTGTCAGCTGTCTGGATGAGTCACCACCATTGCTTGACCAGCTGGCTCTCTGTGAAAGTCCAAGAGAATGTTTTCTCACTAGATGACTCTCCTTAGACACACTATATGTCTTCAGTCCCTTTCTTCTGTGGCCACATAATCTCCTTAAATAGAAAATTTGGGAAACCACTGAGTTATAGGATGTTACAGCACAGGTTCTGTTCTGTCCTGAGTCCTCACTGACCTTGAAGGGCTAGGACCAAAATATTGGCTATCCTTGTAGCCCCTCTTTTTCTCTAATTTTTGGTCTGTAAACTTAGGTTCTTAACCCTCCAGAAGAAAAGCTTAGTGATGCCATTACTCTATAACATAGGTACTTGAGCTTAACATCACTGTCTTTCTGAATATCAAACATCTTAGACTTAACTTGGAATTGGCATTTTCCATCAATCATTGAAGTTACATGTTTTGTTATACAGGTCTTGTTTTAACTTACCCTTAACCACCCAGCAGAAAAGTTTAACCCCAAGGCATAAAATATAAAGCTAAATTAGTATGCTGAAGTGTAAATGGCTTAAATCAACAGCTTCCGACATTGTCAGTTTTGCCAATAACTCACTGCGATTATGAAACATTGAATTATGCATACAACTACTTTCTCTTAGTTCAATGAGAAGAAATTTTTTGAACCACTAATGTTTAGAAAAATTATCACTTCACCACCCTGTACTATTAGGTCAACAATGTGCATTGTATCAATTATTGGCTATGTACAGCTAACGTGTTTCAAAATTGTCACCTTGTTATTTCTTATGAAAAGTAATAAAAAATAAAAGTATAAGACAAAGCTGGGTATAAATTAGCAAAAATAATTTTTTTAAGGCCAGATATTTATACAAATAATTCTAGCAGGAGATGATGAACTATAGGACTCCATTACTTCCAAACCATGGAACCAAAAATAAAATGTCTCCACTGAAGTTCTTAAGACACTTCTTCAAGTTTGGTCAATAAGTTTTTTAAAAATTTTGTATTCACTCTTTCTGAAAACTCAATTTTAAGTCATGATTGAGGCCATTTGATTCAGCTTCTAATATCTGTGTACAAGTATTATGTCTCTAAGTTGAGAATTCTGTTATTCTTTCCTAAGAAAACAACTTATGATTACTTTCTGAATCTTCTTAAATAATTATGAGGTGAAATCAACTAGTGTTATTAGGTATTTTACTTACAAAGGAAATTGAAAGTGGATAATATATTTAATTATATAGGCAAAAGACATCATTATAGGTTGATCTCTGAAATAAAGTACAGAACCTGTCACTGTCAGTTTTCGTAATTAAGCTAATTCTTTAAGCCTAACACAAATGTGTTGGCCTTATTTGATACAATTTTTTCAGTATCTGACACCTAGTAAATGCTCAATATTTCCTTGGGAGTGAATACATGCTTATTTCTAAAATTAACTGTTTAATGTTATTAAATATTTTCTTTAGCACACTATTAAATTTTGAACACTTTTATATAATGCATTCATCTTCAATAACATAAGTCCTGCCGATAAACATGATTATATAGAGAAAAATATTATGTAGGATCAAAGATGCTATATTTTAAAATAATTTAGAAACTGTTCTGCAAATATATGTATCTACGTGTTATGTTCTGTGGAGTTCTCTTTGTCTGAGAAAACATTTCTGTATAGGCTAAATTAGTTCTTCCAATCAGGCAGCTGATGAGGCAATTTTTAACCACATTTGAGTCTCCCAAACAGCTATGAAGATGGAATAACACATAATTAGAAAGCGTGGAAGAAAACTTGACAAATCATGTCTATTTTCATTTATATTTTTCTTTATTCAGTAACATGAAAAAATAATAGCTGAACAGTGAATTTATGAGCATAATACTTAACATAATTTATTGTAAAGTAAGATATTGAGTGTCCAAAATTGTTTCAAAAATTGAGCATAATTTGAATTTTTTAAGTAAACACATCTCTAATATTAGAATGCTAGAATCAGTACAATTATTTTCTTGAGACAGGAGAACTTATATTAGAGACTGAGTTAATTTCTTTTAATTTTGGTAATGTGAAATCTGATTACAAATAGCCTATCAGAATTTCTGATTAGTAGTTACAGTGATCTTTTATGAACAAAAGTGACACAGTCATAATTAATAGGTCGGTTTTTTTTTTTTTCATAGAAAATGTGGGGCCTGGCGGGATGGCTCAGTGGTCTAAGGCGCCTGCTTGGGAAAGCTTGGGCAGCTTCAGGGACCGCGGTTCGATCCTCGGCACCACATGCTGCACCAGCCCTGCCCTCAGGGCAGGCTGAGCCGGCCATAAAAAAATGAGTAAATAAACAAATAAAGGTTCTGAAACAAGAAAAAAAAAAAAATTAAAAAAAAAAAAAAAAGAAAATGTCTCCTTCAAATGCTTGACTCATGGGAGATGGGTTTCTAGTTTTTGAGGTGCAAATTGTTCAGGTACAATCAACACAGAGTTCTTTGACAGGGTGTGCTCGAAGCTAATTAATTTGCTTTCTCTTCAATATTTCAAAATATCCAGCTTGATCTTTTGTCCTGATTAACCAGGTAATTAAATCTTTCTGACAGCCTTCTGACCTAGTTAATGTGCCAGGAGTAATCATTAATGGAGAGAAACATATGAGCTTCCTCCTGACCCATCTGGACAAAGGGCTGTACCCCATCTATCTCTATCAGAAGGCATCTCTGCTTTTATTAACAAAGATGCCCAGGTAGAAACACACAGACAAACAACCAAACACTGAAACAGAGAGTAGATAGAGGGTCATGGAGCTCCATAGTACAGGAAGTGAAGAAGCAAGAAGAAGAAAGCTGTTGTTGAGGCTGCAACAACTGTGCCTTTCAAGGTGAAAACTAAGGGCCAGCGAGATAGCTCAGTGGTCTAAAGCACCTACTTAGGCAACCTCAAGGACCGTGGTTCAATGCTTGGCACCACATGCTGTGCCAGCTCCACCCCAGGGCAGGCTGAGCCGGCCATAAATAAATAAATAAATAAATACATACATTTTTAAAAAGATGAAAGCTGAAATGTTTCTTGAATAAATGAAATAAGAGCATGCATATATAGCCTCCTCATGACCTGGGACACATCACCTTTTGAGTATTTTCATCTTCCTGAAAGCTCAGCCATATCCCATCTTTGTAAAATTTTTACAATACCATTGATTTTAAAATTTTTAACATGTCTATCTTTGACTTAGTTGTATAACCTATGTGTTTTAAGAGCCTTAACTGGAGGTGACTGTTATACAGTAGTAATTACAATATGTGAGTGGCTTGCTTGCCTGAGAAAATAAGCACTAGGGAGGCTGAGACAGGAGGATCACCATGAGTCCAAACTGCATAGGAAGACCCTGCATCAAAAAAAAAAAATGTTCAAAGGTTAGGCTCATGTCTAGAAGCAGGTTGTACAGTATTTATAAACCTCATCCTTATAGCTCACCTCTCTTCTCTCCTTATTTCCTTTTGTTCATCTTCCTTCTATCTAACCTTGGGGTTGAGCTCGGGATATAGCTCAGTGGTATAAGTGCCTGTCTGAGAAGAGCAAGGTTCCAAGTTTAATCCCCAGTACTGGAAAGAGAGAGAGAGAGAGAGAGAGAGAGAGAGAGAGAGAGAGAGAGAGAGAGAGAGAGAGAGAGAGAGAGAGA
>PVJA010005124.1:0-81042 GCA_004027025.1 Myocastor coypus | reverse complement strand
GGTATGTCGATGATATTTGGATAGGAATTGCATTAAATCTGTACAACAATTTAGGGAGTGTGGCCATCTTCACAATGTTGGTTCTTCCTATCCAGGAGCAGGGAATATCGTTCCATTTCCTTCGATTTTCTAAGATCTCTTTTTTCAGAGTACTATAGTTTTCATTGAAAAGGTCTTTTATTTCCTTAGTTAGGTTGACTCCTAAGTATTTCATTTTCTTCGGTGCTATCATAAAAGGTACTGTTTCTCTAATTTGTCTCTCAGTGTGTTTGTTATCTATGTAGAGGAATGCTACTGTTTTGTGTGTTGACTTTGTAACCTGGTATGTTACTGAATTTGTGAATTAATTCCAGTAGCTTTTTAGTGGAGTTCTTTGAGTCTTCTAAGTAAATTATTATGTCATCTGCAAATAATGAAAGTTTTACTTTTTCTTTACCTATTCTTATTCCTTTTATTTCCCTTTCTTGTTTAATGGCTGTAGCTAGTGACTCCAGAAGGCTATTGAATAGAAGTGGCGATAGGGTCATCCTTGTCTTGTACCAGATTTGAGAGTAAAAGACTTCAGTTTTTCCCCATTTAGAATTATGCTAGCTGTTGGATTGTTGTAGAAGTCTTTTATCAGGTTGATGTAGAGGCCCTCTATTCCGATTTTCTGTAGGACTTTGAACATGAATGCGTGTTGCACTTTTTCAAATGCCTTTTCGACATCAATTGAGACGGTCATGTGATTTTTGGTCTTGGTTCTGTTGATATAGTGTATTGCATTTATGGATTTGTGTATATTGAACCATCCTTGCATCCCTGGGATGCATCCTACCTGGTCTTGATGTATAATCTTCTTGATGATTTGTTGTATTCTAATGGCTAGGATTTTATTGAGAATTTTTGCATCAATGTTCATGAAAGAACGTGGACTGTAGTTTTCTTCTTTAGTTATATCTCTTTCTGTTTTTGTTATCAGTGTGATACTTGACTCTAGGAATGATTTTGGAAGGATTGCTTCTTTTCAATCTTATTAAACAGCTTGAGGAGTATTGGGGTTATTTCTTTTCTGAATTTCTTGTAGAATTCGGAGGTGAATCCATCAGGTCTCGGATTTTTCTTTGTCTGTAGGCTTTTTATTACATTTTGTATTTCATTGGCTGTTATTGGGTTGTTGAGAATTTTAATATCTTCTTGATTCAGTTTTGGTAATTTGTACCTTTCTAGGAATCTGTCCATTTCATCTGTGGCTTCAATTCTGTGAGAGTAGAGATTCTCAAAGTAACTATTTATGATTCTCTGTATCGCTGCTGGGTCTGTAGTAATTTCACCCTTTTCATTCCTTATTGCTTGAATTTGAGTCGTTTCTTTCCTCTTTTTGATGAGGTTAGCTAGGGGCTTATCAATCTTATTTAATCTTTCAAAGAACCAGCTTTTGGATTTATTTATTGTTTTTATTGTTTTCTTTGTCTCAATTGAATTGATTTCTGCTCTAATCTTTATAATTTTCTCCCGCCTTTGGGCTATGTATTTCATTTGTTCTTCCGCTTCTAGTCCGTTTAAGTGTTGTGTAAGATTGTTTCTTTGTTCTCGTTCTATTTTCTTAACGTGTGAGTTCAGAGCTATGAATTTCCCTCTGAGAACTGCTTTCATTGCATCCCACAAATTCCGGTAGGTTGTGTTTGAATTTTCATTAAATTGTAGATACTGTTTTATTTCTTCTTTAATTTCATCTGTGACCCATTGGTTGTTGAGAAGAGTACTGTTTAGTTTCCATGTAGGCCTGGAGTTCCTATGGTTTCTTTCATCATTTATTTCTAATTTGATTGCACTGTGGTCAGATAATATGCATGGGAAAATTTCTGTTTTTTTGCATCTACTTAAGCATGATCTATGGACTAATACGTGATCTATTTTAGAAAATGTCCCTTGTGCAGCTGAGAAGAATGTGTATTTTGAGGAGGTTGGATGGAACACTCTGTATATGTCCACTAAATTCAATTGTTTATAGTTCTGATTCAGTTCTGCCACTTCTTTGCTGATTTTTTTTTGCTTGACCTATCTTTTTCAGATAAGGGAGTGTTGAGGTCTCCGGTTAAGATTGTAGTATTAGATACGAGATTTTTCATGTCCATTAAGGTTTGTTTTATATAGCTTGCTGCTCCCATGCTGGGTGCGTACATATTTATGAGTGTTACCTCTTCATCATGAATTTTTCCCCTAACCAGTATGTAGTGGCCTTCTCTATTTCATTCGATCAGTCTTGGTTTGAATTTTAAACTGTCTGCAAAGACGATTGTTACCCCTGCTTTTTTTTTGAGGTGCTGGAGCATGTAGTATTGTTTTCCAACCTTTACCTTTAAGCCTATGAATTTCTTTATGGGTTAAATGTGTTTCTTGTATACAGCATATTGTTGGGCTCTGCTTGCTTATCCACTCTGCAAGTCTACTTCTTTTAATTGGAGAATTGAGTCTATTTACACTGATGGTTATGTTTGAAATTTATTGACTTATGGCTGATATGATTCTTATTGCCTAGTGTTTACCAAGTTTTCCTCATATTTTTAGTTGGTTACTCTATTTGGTGGGATTTTTTTTGTTCTCATTTGTTGGATTCGAGTCCTTTTGGTCCCTCTCTAAAATATTTGTTAGAATATTATGTAGCACTGGTTTTGATGTCATGAAATTCTTTAGTTGTTCTTTGTTATGGAAATATTTCACTTCTCCCTCACACTTGAAGGAGAGTTTTGCCGGGTACAATAATCTGAGCTGAAATTTGTTTTCATGGAGGACTTGAAGCACTCTGCTCCATGCTCTTCGTGACTTAATGGTTTGTGAAGAGAAATCTGCTGTTTTTCGGATGGGTCTTCCTTTAAATGTGATCTGTTTCTTTTCTTTAGCAGCTTTTAGTATATTATTCTTCAGCTGGATTTCTGGTATCTTGACTACTATATGTCTTGGCGTGTTTTTAGTTGGGTTGATGTTATTTGGAGTTCTTTAGGCTTCAGTTAACTGAATTTCTGATTGTTTTCTCAAATTTGGGAGGTTTTGTGCTATTCTGCCCATATTCTTTTTATATCATTTGTATTGACTCCTTCTTTCTCATTGATTCCCATTAATCTCACGTTGTTCATTTTTGCATCGTCTTGCAAATGTTGAATTATTTTTTCCTGAATTCTGGTTGTTTTTAAAAGATCCTTTCTTACTCTTTCACTGGCTGCAACTGTGTCTTCAAGGTTTGAGACTCTATCTTCATTTTAATTCATTTCGCTCTGCCAACTTATGATCGAGATTTTGTTTTCTTGTATATCTCTTTGAAACTGTTTCATGCGATCTATTCATATCTTTCCCATATTGCTCTGTCAGGGAGTCCATCATTTTTCTATTCTCCTCTAATTTTTTATCGATGTCTTCTTTAATAGTATTGAAATCTGTCATTATGGTTATCCTTTCTCTCTCTAATACAGAAATTATTGCTGTTCTGTTCTCCTTTCTACTTTTGTGTAGTTGTTCCCCTACTTGGGCTGCTATTGATTTAGGCATGTCTTTTTCAACTTTAGTTATTATTTCTGCTCTGATGTCCTCTATACATTTCTCCAGCCATTTTTCCACTTCATGTATTTCTTTTTTTAGTTCAGATGTTATCTCTGATCTCAGTTGTTCTATAAGTTTCTGCACTTTTTTGCCTGCCTCAGATGCTACCATTTGAGAGATTTCATCTGTATGATTCCCATTTTCTTCCATGATAGTGTCTTCTGTATTTGGTTTGAGTGTACATTGACCCTGAGATTGCCTCTTTGTCCTTGTTGCTATCATTTTGTATGGAAGTGACCTGTTCACTTTGGTGGCTTTATGCTGTGTCTATGGGCGTTTGGTCTGGAGACTCCAAGCTGGTTCCTCTACAGAGGTTCTTGACTCTGTGTTGGAGCTCGGGCTGCTAGCTGCTGTGAAGCCCGGTGGATGTGGTCTGTAGGTGGAGGTGGAGCTTTGGGTTTGAGTAGTCCTGGTAGGGTCTTGGACCAAATCGGTTGCCGAACGAGATGTTTGATGGGTTTGGTGCTGGAGCTTGGGCTTGAGGGGTTCAAAAAAAAGTGGCGGGGGCAGGGGAGGGGAACGCGGGTCAAGGATCCTGACCCAACTGTGGTTCCTGTCGGGGCTTGAACAGGAAGTTAGTCGCAGGAACGCAGAGGCAGGGCAGAGAGGCTCAGGCACCGTACCCGTGGTGGGTGCATGGGCTGTGCTACCAGCTGCGGTTCGGGTGGGGGCTCCCAGGCTGGTCTTGAACTGCCACCAATCCTCATGCCTCAGCCTCCTGAGTGCTGGCATTACAAGAGTGTGCCACCATGCCTGGTTTAGCAATACCCCTCTTTACCCATTTGAATTTTTGCAAAATATTTATGATACCATGAGACTTATGTCATTTCATATCTAAGTGACAGATGAAAAATCCATAGAGTCTTTTTGCTTACTCCTTTTTCTTTGGCAGCTACCTTATCTTTATTCTTGGGATATCTTTAACTAGATAACATTCACCTTCTTATAACATGACTATATTGAGGATTTATAGAGCCCAAATTTATCGATTATTTCATAAATTCATACACTTATTTGTATAATTAGTGAGTACAGGCATTCGTACATATCACATAGATGTCATCCCATTTTGAGTAAAATAACTGATTCAGAATCACTTAGATCCGGTTCAGCGATAATGCTCAGTGGCTGAAGTGCCTACCTGCAAAGCACAAGGTCCCTAGTTCAACTTCTTTTAGTGGACAAAAACATTATTACAAAAATTATAATGGTAACGCAGTGGAATTTACCTTTTGAACTTTGTCAGTTGGGAATTAACTTATTGAGAGTCTGATCTTATTTATCAACTACATTAAGATAATTTTTAGAAAATGAAAATCACAATTATATTCACCCTAATACTATAAAAGAGAATGCTTATTTATTGATAAGCATTATATTTCAAACTATATAATATTTCTCTTGTGCATATTAAAATTGGTGATTTGGAATATCACTAAATAACACAGCAATGACCAGAAAAATACATAAAATATTATATGAATTTTAATTTTCTGTACTTAGGACAGGGTCTCCAGGGTCTGCAGAGTCTACAGGTTATCACTTCAGAGATCGGTCTCATAGTGATTCAAAGCCACTAAATTTCCCATGCTGGTTTTACCAGCCTCCCAAGAGCTGAGATTTCAGGCACTCACCACCAGGCCCAGTCTCAGATGGTATCTCACTGTACTCCGAGAGTGGGACCAGCATGGCAGGTCAGGGATGGAACCCCTACCACTGTTCTCTGCCTAAGAAGGTGCTTTTAGTTCACTGAGCTATCAGGTTGGCTCTGCTATATGAATATTGATTGTGTGCAATTTTAAGCCTTGTTGGAATAAATAGCACTAACTGATATGAAATATTAGAATGCATCTACAATTTATATGAATCAAAGTGATAGCTCAGTAGCTTAAGCACCACACATAAAGTCCTGTATTCAGTTCTCTTTACAAAAACAAAAAGTAGCAAATTACAAATATTTTAGGTAAATAAGTAGCTTATAAGGAGTCTACTTCTCAGACACATGTAAAGTTAAGTGTTAAACTAGATCTATACAAAATAGAATAAAATAAATGAACACTGCGAAGGATAAAAATCAGTGAAAATATTATTTTGTATAATACTGTTTCTTTTGTAGATCCTTTGTTTGAACATGTCAAAATTGAGAACATGTAGGAAATAGTTATATAAAATAAATCAGTGAATGTATCTGCCTCAACTCTACATTCTATATCAATCCCTTTGGGAGAACTGCATTCATTCATTATGCTGCTTCATAATTCTTCCAATTTAACTGTTTGTATTGTATTGTTTTAGACTACTTCATGCAAATCTTCAGCGGTACTTTCCCAGGCTTGTTTATCAAGGCTCCAAAAGAAGTTTAACACAAATTCTGTTAGAACACCAACACATCATATATTTATTTTAGACATTGAACTAATTAGGATGATGGGAGGCAAGTGGAGTTAGGATAATGAGTAGCATAGTAATATGTCTTATCTTCATGAAATGCCTATTTTTTTTACTATTTGAAAAGTTTTCTATTACACCACATCAAATAGTGATTCACAAAAAATAAAAATAGCAAAAATGATGTCAGCAATATAATTAAGGAAAATGTAACAAAAACATCAAAAAATTATTTCTCCGTGTTGTTTTTTTAAACCATTTATACATGTAGGTAAGGAAACATATACGTGTCACCTCAGCTATGTAGGAAGGAGGCACCAAGGTAAGAGAATTTCTTAAGTTTAGAAGTTCCAGATCAGACTAAGCAACATATGGATACAACCTGAAAACAAAACAAAATAAACAGTTGAATCATATGATTATTATTTTTGTGGTCTGAAATTTATAGTTTTCATACATAATAGACCTATGTCACTTACCCACTTACCTTTATAAACTGCCATTTGAGAAACTGTAAGGAAAACATATTTTTAATTTAGGAAACGGGAGACACTTACTATATGTAAGTCATGATTCTGTACCTCTAGGTATAAACATTGCTTATTCACCTGCTGTCAGAAATGGGTATCATGGAAGCAGTACCAGTTCAACTGGAACTTACATAATTTTTAATTATTTGTGTATGCTTTCCAACTTTTCACCTGGCCAATTTCCAAATTAGCGTTATTCTGTAGTAGGAATGGCTTGAAAGGAAAAGAAAAGGACAAGAAATCTAAGCTTATTTTATTTTATCATCAAAGGAAGAAAACTTAGAACCATTCATGATGCTACCATAACACCAAACAGTGTCTGTACATGTCCATATTTAATAGCTAAATTGCTTTATTGATCAACCAAAAAAACATTAAATTCAGTATGTTGAAGGAAAACTACAACCTCATGAACCCTTTTTGCTACATATAATTGAATCCAGCAGTTTTAGACTGACCTGTATCTCTAGAATAATTTTATCTATGTTTTGTTTTATGAGACAGCATGCTACAAAGTCACTAAATTTTCCATGCTGGTTTGAACATGTAATCCTCTGGTAATTAACCTACCAAAGTGTTAAGAGGATAAGCTCTTTCACTGTTAAAATTACTTTTTGCTCTTGCTGCTGAGACAAAATATTCAACTTCCACAAATTAATGGAGAAACTGTTTATTTAGATATAATTTCTTGAAAGTTCAGTTCATAACTGTCTGACTCAAAGGCAGGAAGGCATGGTAAAGGCATATTGTAGAAGATAGTCAGTCCATGGCAAAGCTGGTCAGGCAGAAGGCAGCAAGAAGCATCCAAGGGACAGGTGAGGAACAACAATGCTAGCCCCTCTTCTATCTCTTATATTGTACACAAATTATCTATTGCTCTAGTGGGTAGCACTCACAATTGATGGGCACCATTAGTCCTGCTCAAAATGATGCTAAAGTGATCAATGGGCTAACTTAATAATCAAACACTATTAATCTAGCATTGCATGACCTACATCCAGTCTCCTGTGAAAAAAATCATCTATGACTTCATGAAAATTTGGAGGAATATCTAGAACTAAGGTATATAGATAATGGTAATATTTCAAGTATTAAAGGGATAATTAGAAATAGGACCTGAAGATTGAGACTGTTTAGTCATATTAACGCATATTCTGTAAAAAGAATAGTTGAGTTCATTATACATATGTTGAACAATGAATTAAAGACATGCTAAAATATTTACATGATCAAATATAAATTCTAGCAGAGCAGGGAGTTTTGTCTCTTTAGTTGCCTGGTCTTCCTTCAATGCCTAGAACAGTGATGGACTTAGAAAAAATTCTTAAAGCATTCTTTTGATAAATGGCTAGGCCCTCAAAAAATGAATTCTTCCAAAATTAATTAGCAATAATTAGATGTCTCAATTATTTTTCATTGCTGCGTTATAATACATGAACCCCACAATTTATAGGAAAAAAGATATATTTTATAGCCTGTGATTTGTACAAGTTTCAGTCCATAATCTGTAGGCTTGAAGGCAGGGTGGCATGACAGAAAAGAGAAATGGTAGAACAGGTAGGAGACAGTGAGCAGACAAGAGAATAGGAAGGACATGTACTTCTAAGCCATGCCCCTACTCACTCACCAGATGCTCCTCAGCATACACTCAGATATAAACCCATCAGTGAATTAGACTTGTATTACTCATGATGTAGTACCATATATTCCTCATCAGGTCACCGTTGCAAAACCTTGCGAACAACTGTGTGAGTCTTGATATAAACCATAAAATTAGAGGATAAATGCACCTTTTTATGTTGTCAACATGTGTAGTTATACAAGCTCTAGAAATTTTACTGTTTTTCCCTCGATTTTTAAAATCTCTTTAAGAACTTCAAGGACTGAATCACACATTTCAAGAGGTATTATTTAAAAATTACATCAAAGGTAGAACAAAACGGATTTAAAATTCATTGGGAGGAGACTTTGAAATTAGGGCGCTGACATCATTCAATTTCCTTATTTAGATACTCTAACATACATGCAATGCATGTGTAATACTTAAAGATAATAATATAATGGGAGTCATAATCCCAATTGTCACTGTCCCAGTTTTATTTTTGATTATGTTTGAAAAGAATTTATAAAATCACAGATGCAGCCGGGCGTGGTGGCGCACGCCTGTAATTCCAGCACTCGGGAGGCTGAGGCAGGAGGACTGGTGCGAGTTCGAGACCAGCCTGGGCTACAAAAGTGAGCTCAGGACCAGCCTCAACTGCATAGCAAGACCCTGTCTCAAAAAGACAAAAAAAAATAAAATAAAATAAAATAAAATAAAATCACAGATGCTTTAATCTTGTAAAATGTCTTAGATTCATAGTGTATAGGCGATGCACACATGTAAATATACTATACATAGGAGAAATATACATATACAACACATAAATGTCTATATATTATATTTGTATGTGTGTACTAACAGTATAAACAGAACATTTTGTTTTCACATTCCTAGAAGTATAAAGCTAGTAACTTATGTGCAACATATTCATGTGCAAGATTCTCTACTAATTCATCTCAGTGTTCATTGTGTAGGATGCTAAAAATACAGTGCTAAAGACTATATTTTTTGTGTGTTTTTCACAGGACAGAAAATGTCCTCAGAAATAATGTTTGTCACTAATATACCTAAATGTTTTATAAATGGTAGCAGCTAAGTGATCAACACAAGAGGATTACTGAACACAGAGTATGTATTTCTCAAAAACTGCAATCACAATTTCGAAAAGGAATAGTTAAAATTTAATTTGGCTTACCTTTTGGTTCTATTCATGATCAAACTAATTTTTGGAGCATATGTATTTCTTTTAGTACTAATTACATATAGAAAGATTTTTTTTTCATTTTTGTCACTCAACACTTGCCTGTGCATAAATTTTAAAATGCAAATATGTACCTTGGAAGAGAAAAATGTGTTTTAATACCTTGTTTGGCATATTCACAACACAACATTCATAGCAAGTTATTTATATTATAATCGTTCTATTTTCAGTATCATTGTTGAAACTTTGCTAATGTTATTGATCATGAGTTAACACTGAGGCTTTGCTTAATACATTCATTAATAATTTTTATTTTTGAGATGAGTTTTCAACCCCACTTCCTGATGGCCTTGTGCTCACTTTTGTACTCCATAGCCTGATCTTCAACTAGTAGGCAATCCGCTTTTTTTAAACCCCAGATTTCTGGGGTTACAGGAATGTCTAACCTTGCCTGGTTCAGGGTCCAGCAGAGCATACCTAGGGTTCTGGTGCTGGTAGGATGAGTTTTGGGTTCTGAGCCTGACATGACATGGAGGTCTGAGAATCTAACTCAGGACCTCGTACTTGCTAGGTAAGATCTTACGCCTGCTATCTTCCTAGCACTCATTAATACTTTTTATTTATTTAATTACTTAGCAGTACTGGGGATCAAACCCTGGACCTTGTGCTTTCAGGCAAACATTTAAGCCACTGAGCTATAACCCCAGCCCCACATTAATATTTTTTGTTAAACCTATTTAATTATAAAAGTTTGTGTAATAGAATTCAGTGTGATGCAAACAAATTTCTCCTTCTGTATACATAACACATTATGTACCGGGAACATGAAGAAGCATATTATATTCCATAATACTAGGGGTTCAAAGATATTTAATGTGTAATGTTAAGACTGCTTAAGCAAGTCAACTTGAAAATACAAATTAAAAGTTATAAAAGAAAGCGAAGAAAAAATTTTACAGAATATAATTCTTTATTAAATTTTATCAATAACATTGGGGAAATGGAATCATAAGGAAAATTCCATTTAGTGAAAAATAATAAGCAATTATAAAATAACTTAATTCTAGATTGTTTCTAACTCACCAAAATGTTCTAAACTACATTTAGTACTATCTTTTAAAAAAGTTTTCATTTTCAATTAAAAATTATGTAATTTATGGGATAGAATATTATATATATATATATATATATATATATATATACACACACACATAATACATCTGTTACTTCACCAATTTATTTATTTAGGAATGCTAAGAATCTACTGTTTTAGCAGTTTTTACATATACAAACACATTTTTTCATTTCAAGCCTGAGTTATTTTTTGGCAATTTGTATTAGGTTGTAGATATGAAAACTACACTCATATTTGTGATATCTTTTAGTCCAACTTCTCCACTGAGAACTTGGACAATATCTAGTAGATCTGTAAATATAAACTCAAAGACGGCTCTAAAATATATCACTAGATGAGCTGTTTCAAAGATGCTCAGGTAATACTTACTAAAGGCACAGGTAATAATTGGAAGAACAATTCATATTTGTAGAAGAAAATTTGCAACTCAAACAGAGAAGAGAAAAGAAATAACCATAGCTGTGCCACGTTGCTGCAGTTCTACCTCTCTAGCCTGAGATAGAGAATGAATAATTGATGAGTACTTGGAGGCTGGACAGATGAGTCAGACTCAGTAAACACCAGTCCGTTTGCACTGTCACCTCTATTCTAAACAGTAGGTATTGCTGTAGCTCTTTATCATGTTCCCTGGCACTAAACCGGGGCAAGAACTGTTCCTCCTACGCCCACAGAGGGGGGATAAATAGCTGAACAGGGTCCATCAATATTACTGCAGACTTCTATCTCACATGAATCATAATTCCCAGTTTCACAAAAGCATGCCCTCTCCTATAGACCCCCTGATAGAAAGGCAAACATGTTCACTAGAATCCCAATGACTAACAATGAAGCACAGCTGCACTGATGACTCCATGTTCCTAAAGTGAACCTGCCCAAAATTCCACCATCATCACTGGCGGTTGAAGGGAGAATTCCTAAACCAAGTCCAATGATAGAATCAAATTCTGACTGAGAGCTGGTACAGAAAATTTCTGAGACTGGTTTTGCTCAGTTTTTGAGTGAAAGGGAAACAATTGAAAGTGGTGTGGGTATCTGGAGTCAGACTTCAACCAAAGCAAGATGGGAACCATACTAACAAAAGAGTTTCGGCAAAGTGGGAGCATGTGAATTGCATGCAATGCTCTTATTGAAGTATTTTAACTGAGTTTCTATTAGATATCTTTGTGTAAGTGTGTGTGCATGCATTTTGCTGTGATTTAATTGGTGTTTATGTCTTTTCTCATCTCCTTATCTAGTTACTTGAATTTAGGCTCCCGTTATAATCATATTTTCTTATTTTTACTTGATTCATTCATTGACTGAACTTTTCTGTCATGCTTATTATTTACCGTTGTCTTCTCTCTCTCACTTTCAGTAATTTGAAAAGTTAAAGACTCAAGTAACAACAAAAATCAGAAACATTATCTGCTATTTAGATGACTTTCTCTGAATAACTCCACCATGATTCCACTTCTATTCAGCCATGTCAAATCTCCTCAGACTGATGTTTTTCAAGTACTATAGGCAAACAGTCGTCAACCTAGACTAACCTATCTAGCAAAAATTTCCATCAAAACACACGAAAAACTAAGAAAATTAAAAAAAAAAAAAAAAAAAGAAAGGAAAAGAAAAGAAAAAGAGGGGCCAGGAAAATAGCTTAGGGGCACAAACGCCTGCTTGGCAAGTGGATGGTCCTGAGTTCAGTCCCCAGTTCTAAAAAAAAGATAAGGACATTTCATGAAAAAGAATAATTTGCGGGGAGGGTGCCGGCCAAATATCTCAGTAGATTAAGGCTCCTGTAAATAGGTGCAGGGGTATTTAGTTCAATCTCCTGATCTGCCGTGATGTCCCTGCCCCCAGGGCATGCTGTGATGGCAATAGAGACTGGTCACGGTGTCCTGTATCTGTAATCTCAACTCTTGGGAGGCTACAAACAGGTGGATCACTTTGAGTCCAATCTAGTAGTAAGATCCTGAACACCCTGTAGACCCTTAGCTAAAATACGAATAAATAAATAAATAAATAAATAAATAAATATAGTTCAAAGTATTTTTGAATAGAGAACCAGAACAATAGATAATATTCAAGAGTATCCTGGACAGCTATGAGAAAGTCCATCAAGCAAAAATTCAGGTGCAATGAATGTACCAATAATGGAGAATGGATAACCAAGAGTAGGAAAACTAAAACAAAGGCTGCTCAACAGAGTAAATGTGCACTTTTACTAATTAATCAACACCTGTAAGTAACAACTTCCAATGTTAATACCCTCAAATCACCAATTCAACAACGTATAATGCAACAGTAAATAAAAATCAGAATTGAAGTAGTTGTTTCTACAAAGTTTATATAATCCAAAAGATATATGTAGAATAAAAATGACAAAATAAAAGGGAATAAATATTAAATATAGTGGGATCCTGGAAACCAGCAAGAATAAGAATTTTCCTCTTAGAGAAAGTAAATGTCAAGCTAAACTGATAAGAGGGGTCAAAGAACATCATCATATACTAATTAAGGAAATAACAATAAAAAGAGATAACAGTGGTAAAGATAAATGCACTGAGTAATAATAGAAAGCCCATCTTCATAAAGATACTGCTGAACAGAGAATATAAAATATAATAATACCATCTATCATATCACGTTAACTCAGTTATACCACTTTAAAAAACAGACCAATTAAAGAAAATGTTAATGCAAAGATATAGAGCTGAGCCAGAACCTTTTTCCTATGATAGAACATTCTACCCTCTTACAATATACTACATAGTCTTCTCTGAAGCATATTAAACTTTCTTGATATAAGCAGTTATACAATTTTGACACAGATATTTGGAAATTCATGGAAATACAAAATTGTAGCCTGTCAAGACTATGGTATTTGGCCCAGTCTCTTATTTTAAAGTACTACTCTTGAGAGAGAGGATGACAGTAACCGAGTTTACACCAGGAGCAGTACATATCAAAAAGACAAGAGTGACATGTATTCCAAACATAGTTTTAGCATTACGTTGTGCTATAATCAATATGCTGAGCCTTTCGAAGGTTCTTGAGACCAATATCTGATTCATCCTGTGTACATAAGTGTATGGTTTTGGTATTGATATGTTTTCTCCTTTATCGGCTTCCAGTCACTTCGTTGTTTAATCCATAACACATTCAGCTGTGTTTTGCCCTTAAGTTCTTGTTTTCTTCTTTAAAGTACTTATATTAGGGAGACTATACGATATTTACACATATAGGTCTGGTTTATTTCACTAATGAGTATATGTTCAATATACATCCATTTATATATAAAGTCTTAAAACTTGTCTCGAAAAGAAATCTCCAGTTGGGGCTGATACAGTTTTGCTTTTGTGTGTGTTCTTAAGTCATTTTTACATTGAAATATAAAATATGTAGATTTTTATCTGTAAGTTCTAAAATGTGATTCTTAAGAGTATTAGCCTGGTATGTATTGCTGTAACAGAATGACTGAAACCATAGGTTACGGTTGTGGAGGTGGGTCGAGGTGCTCCAAGTTGAGAGATTTTGCTGCTTGGTCCTTCCTTGGCAGAAGGTGAGCATGTGTGTGTGCGTGCGTGTGTGCATCTCTCCAGAGATTTCATAATATCAACCCATGGAGGGCTCTGCCCCCATAAGTGCTCCATTGCCCAGCCTTGACACAGTGGAAAGTTCCCAGCAGATGAACTTGGCATGCAGTCAAGCTGAACCATTAAATACTTTCTCTGAAGTCATTTCAGTGTTTTATTTGTACTCAATAAAGGAAAATAAGATTGACAATGGAGCTCTTTAGTTGAGATGAAAAATTACACTGCCACAAACCAGAACTCTGCTGTACACTTCTGTGTTTTATTAGCTGGTTTAAAGAAAAGCAAACAAAAAGCCATCCACAGTAAATTTAGCAAACCATAGTTAAAAATATCTGTAAGGCAAGTTTATTTAAAACAAAACCAATAAACATGAAAATTTGGAGAAAAATTAAACGAAATGTACTTCAGAAAAGTTGCTCTATAATTCAAGAAATACACTGGGATTTATAACTTCAAAATAGCAGAATATTTGTTTAATGTTTTCTAGTTAAAAAAGCAACTTTATGTGCTGTTGTTGAAAGATAATATAAAAATGTCTAATCATAAAAGCTTGTACATTTACTGAGCAAAAGCTTGAATGGCGGCATATATTATATGTAAAATGAGTATATTATAGTCTACTTTTGCCATGAAAAGAAACATGAAAAGAAAGAAAAAAACTTTCTTGAAAATAGGTCCCATAGTGGTATTACCTAGTGATTTCTTACTAAATAACTGTAAAACTATAAGCATTTCTTAAATGTTCGCTAATAGACCATTAGCCCATAAAACCAGAAAACAATCACAAAAGATAGCACATAAATTTAGAAAAATATGAAAACATAGTAAAGCACCTCTGATCATCTAAAGCGCTAGAAAAAATAACAGAAGAAATTATTAACTTCAGAAATCAAATGACAATGCCAACAAAATACTTAATAAACTATGGGACCCAATGAAAACCATAAGAAGAAATTCAACTAAAAACACAGATGACTGCAACAAAATATGAAGAACATACATCTTGAAGCTAAAACCAGTCTAAAGTAAGAGACTCATAGATCAAAGGAAATATAGATATAGGACTTCATGAAATGGGCATCCAAGGCTACAGGGCTGGCTGTCAATGTGTCAACCATCTTTCAACAGAATGATTCTACCATAATACAGAGATTAAAGAAAAAAAAGCAAAAAAAATTGGATAAACTAAAATATTGTACCCAAATTAAGCACGAAAGAACAGACTTGTGACACAAAGTGTGTAATGGTTGATATATATCGTCAAGTTGAGAGGTTTAGAATCTTAACTAAGTAACTGAGGTGTTATATATCTAGGGTGTAAAGGAAATGTCCTGGGGTGGCCAGTTATGCTCCATGATGTTGTAATGATTGATCCAGCAGTCAATTTGAGAAGTTTAGAAGTTTAACTGAGCTAATTTACAGGAGATCATGTGTCTTACCTTGTAACCATCATGATCTTATGCAGGAAAAGGGCATAGAGATAATATAAGTACAGGTAGCTCACTTATAATGTAAGGGAGGAAAAGAGCTTTGCTCTCCCCTTTTGCTTTTGCTGTCTTCCACCACCAAGAATTTTCTCTCTGCCTTGTGCTGCCATGCCTTAGAGCCAGTTAAACATTCATATACTGTAAGCTAAATAAATCTTTCCTCCTTTAGTTTTGGGTGTCAGATATTTTCTCCCAGCAATGAGAGAAAAGTAACTATGGCATAAAGGATTTTGCCTATTCTTTTGCTTTCCTCCAAACAGAAGATGCTGCAGCCTGTCAGTAATTCCACTGGCACACATAAAACCTGGTGGCCTGCTCCCTCCCAGACGAGTGGCTAGATTTTTTTTTTTTTTGGTTTTGTTTTGTTTTGGTATGAGAAACTGAATGTGTAAATAAAGTCCAAAATGTATAATATATATTTGGAAAAGCGACAAAAATCTGTTGCAAGAACGCCTTAGATTGAAATGAGTCTCCGTATCACTTTTGGGAGTATTACCATTTGAAACACTGTACTGGTTCTGCAAGTCCAAGAATAGGGACATGACTGCAGGGACACAAAGTAAATGGAACATCACATCTCCTGCTTCACTACTTGTGCTTAGATGAATATGAGACTTAAATAGCTTTGCATCACAGGACCAGGCAGCGAGGAACTGTCCCATATCCAGGGGCAGGAGCAGAAATTCACCCTATGGTGCCCCACCCCACCTGATCCAAAAATAAGTGGTTACACATTACAGTGGAGGCAGGCAGTGGTGACAGCAGAGGTGGCAGAGAAAGCACAGAATAGTACATCATGACACTTCCAGCTCTGATTACCAGTAGCTTGAGGGACACAGGAGTCAGCAGCAGAAAAGGAAGTTTAGCACAACATAAATAGGAGAATGAGATAAGTTATATTACGGGCAGGTATGAATTTCCCTTGGCAAATATGATCCTTGCATATACTTGCATTGTATCAACAATACATAAACAATTTGAAGAATGTTTTCACCCTGACATCTCCCTATCTGAAATGAAAGCATTCATAGGTCTGCTGTAATTAGCACAGATTTCTCATCATGATTACAGGAATGTAGAAGTCTTATGTATGCAAAATGATAATTCAAAATAAGGCATAAAATTTTATACTCTGATAGATGAGAAAAATTATTGTCCTTCCAGTGTGACATTTACCTTGGAACTCCAACTGAATGATGTTGTGAACAGATTTGTGGTTCCCAACTACCAGACTAATGTGATATTCAACAATGGCTTTACTGCTTTCCAGTTAATTTTACATTTGCAACTGAGTAGAAGTTCATGGGCCCATGAAAGGCACACAGGAAAAAGGCAGAAATTCCAAATGAATGATACAAGTTCAACACTGACAATTGTATAGTACAATTTTTAGATTTTGGAAAGATATAGCATTGATCTCTTATGTGGCGAAGAAAAACAAACTGGTACTACTTTTGTCAACTGTTCACCATGATATGAATATTGAAAAGGAAAGTTTGAAAAAATGAAAGCTCGAGATAGTGACTTTCAAGAAAAAGCCCAAGGATGGAGTTATGTTGTTGATGAATTATATAGCAACTATGTTGTCACTTGAAACACAAAGATTTGACCAATGGCTGCTTCACCTTATAAATACGTGTGTCATAAATTGTTTGACAGCTAACAAAGAGAGGATCTAATGGAACATACCAGAGAAATTTTCTTAGCGGATTGTGACTGCAGCTCACAGATCTTCAGAGGCAAAACACAAAACAATATATTTCTGTCCAAAAAACTATGCAAAAAATGTTATAGCATATGGTTGAACTGACAGTTAAACAGGCAGGTGTTGCACCAAAAGTAAGAATTATGCCAACAGGAAAACCAAAAAGATATAAAGTGTGAACTATAAAAAAGTACAGAAAAAACAAAACATATAAGTATAAAAAGTACATGTGCTATAAAATTATAATACATGTAGTTTTCATGTGTGAAGACTGTCTTTGGTACGAAAGTTGAAATAAAGCTTTTTTTGTTACAACTCTAATGTTATTTTACTGTAATTGATAAAGGAATTCATTTCTGATGTCATGTTTTGGGATTTACAAGTAATTACACAACTGATGTGAAAAGGTTAATGTCTATTTTAAGCATATATATGATGTATTTAACAATTTATTTTACTTATACTTTATTTTATATTAAACACACATTGTGCAATATAGTAAGAAACTACTGAAAAAATATCCAGAACACTGAGATGTCAAATGTGTCCTAAAAATTTTGAGGAAAGCAAAATACATATTTTGACAGTGTCAGGGATTGTGTGTGTGGAATACACTGCTATTGTGAGTGCCAACTGTTTTGGTGTGATAAATGTAAGTATTTTTTTGCAGAGTACTGTTGGTATTTTCATTGTGACTCATACAGGGATTTATTTCTTTTGTTGTGTTTCAGATTGTACACAAAATTCAGTTGATGTTAGAAATTTTGATAATTTCTAAGTACACAATAAATATTAACTCAATGTATTATTCTGTGATATTTTCTGTTAATTATTATTGTTTAATATAATAAAACTCATAAAGCAATAATTCATCAATAGAAATTTGTAAAAATAAATATGCAGCTGATAGATCCTTGTATATGTATCTTTTTTAAAGAAAATAACGAGAATTTATTATTATATTTCATTAGAAACAGACAGTATAGGTGACTACAGAATTTATCTTTGCATTTTTATTATAATTTGATTGTGTAGAGTAAAAACAAAGGTAAGAAAAAGAAAAAAGCAGAATGAGGGTAACATGCAACAGTACACATATTGCATATATATTAAATACATATATTCAAAAAAGAATAGCTTATTAACAATGAGTGATATTTATTTTCATCCTCAAATCTCTTGCTTGGATTATCATATGTAGTTATACAACCTAGGACATATGATTAAATATTATTGCATGTTTTCAAGAAATCTTAAATGTTTTTTCTCATTTTCTTTTATTATCTTTTCCTAAAAATTTTACTTTAGAGACACTATAGTAATAATTCACATGACATTAGAAATGGTACACATTTAGAAGACCAAGATGACAAGTGTTTCAAACATGAATTTTGTGTTACACATTGTTGTCTTCAGTGTAGTTGCTTAGATTGCAGTTATCTGCATAAAGAATTAGTCAAGAATTCAGAACATTAACTGCTATTTTCAAAAAACTGATGACAATTCTTAGTATAATCACTTCGGCCATCCTGTATACATACTTGTACATTTCCCCCTTTTTTTCCCTATCTTTTCTCCTTTCTCTCTGTTGTTTAATCCTGAAGTTCCCCTTCTTTCCATTTAACTGTATCTGTTATACTTTTCAGCTTTTATTTCATCTTTTGTGTTCTTACATTAAGCAGACAATATGATATTTACATGTGTGTGTGTAGTTTATTTCACTTATGAGTATAGCCTCACGTTGAATCCACTTACCTATGAAGGCTTCTGGTTTGTCTTTCTTTATACTTGAATAGCACTCCATTGTATAGAAAAAACACATGCTTTTCATCCAGTTTTTAAGTAATGGGTATTTTGGTTGCTTCCAAGATTTGGCTGTCACAAATTATGCTGTTACAAACATAGGTGCACCTGCAACACTATGATCTTATGTTTTCAGTTCTATTGGGAAAATTCACATTAGGAAAATTGTTGGATTGAATGGGATTTCCAGTCCTAGGTTTTTGAACAATCTCCACACTGATTTCCATAACAGCTGTACAATTCTATATTCCCACGGACAGTGGAGAGGCGTTCTTTTTTCCCCAAAGCCTCTACTTCATTTGTTTATTAGTTGATTTCTTTATTGTAGACATACTTTCTGGATTGAGATGGTATGTCAATGCTGTTTTAATTTGTATTTCTCAAATGACCAATAATGTGGAGTACTTTTTTCATGTATTTACTTGACTCTTGTATTTCTTCCTCTGAGAAGTCATCATCTCACATCACATTGTTGGATTGGGTTTTTAAGTTTTGGGACCCTATTTTTTTTTAGTCTTTTGTATATTCTAGATAAAAGACCTTTTCTGAGTGATTATTGATTAAAATATTTTCCACGTTTGTGGGTGGTAATTTCACTCTGTTGGTAATTCATTTTAATATTTTTTCACATTTTTAAGGTATTTAGCATAGCTTCTAAAGGGTCTCAATACATAAATCTTTTCTTAACTTTTCACTAGCTACAATAGTGCCTTCAAGGTCTGAAAATCTATCTTCCCTTTCATTCCAATGGTTTTGCCAAGTTTTCATTGAGTTTTTAATTTCCTGTATATCAGTGGTTCTCAACCTGTGGGTCGCGATCCTGGTGGGGGTTGAATGACCAAAACACAGGGGCCCCCTAAAGCCATTCTGAATAATAACTGTAGCAAAATTACAGTTTTGAAGTAGTCACCAAAATTATTTTTTGGTTTGGGGCCATCACAACATGAGGAACTGTATTTCAGCGTCATGGCATTAGATAGGTTGAGAGCCACTGCTATATATCTCTTTGAATCTGCTTCATGCATTCCATTTCTTTCCTATATTTTTCATTCTAGGTTTCTTTCATTTTTCTATTCTCAATTTTTAATTAATATCTTCTTTAGCAATGCTTAGTAATCCTTTCATTAGAGTTATCATTTCTTTTTTCACTTCTAAGATTATTTGTGATCTGATTTCTTCTATACCTATCTGCAGTTGTTTCTTTTTTTCTGTTTTTTGAGACAGGGTCTCGCTATGCAGTTGAGGCTGGCCTTGAGCTCACTTTTGTAGCGCAGGCTGGCCTCAAACTCGCACCAATCCTCCTGCCTCAGCCTCCCGAGTGCTGGGATTACAGGCGTGTGCCACCACGCCCGGCTTCTGCCATTGTTTCTTTACTTCAGATCCTATCAATTTAAGATTTCAGTTGTGTGAATTCCAATTTCTTCTGTGCTAATGTGTCCTGTGTGTGTTCTGGTTAGCTGTGGGGCCTGAGAATGTACATTTTGCTAGTTTTGTCATTTTATATTTCAGAAAACTGTTTATTTTTATTTCTGTGATTTTTTTGGTGAAAGTTTGATAGTAGTTTAACCTTATCACTATGACTAGAGCCTTTCTGTATAGACTCTGTTCTTTAGGTATCTCTTCTGTGTCAAAAATTCTTGTTTCGTGTGTTCCAAGGATTTGTCCTCTCTTTTGATTGAGAGTGAAGTATGACTTTCTGTTTGGCACTGACCTCTGACCACTGGTGCAGAGCTGTGGTGCAGTTATTACCCAACAACTTCTTACGTTTTTACTGAAAATTGATCATGTAGTGAAGACAGATATAATTTTCTATTTACAGTACTACAATTTGCAATAGTAGTAATGTGTAGTGAAATTTAGTAATTGACAATTTTTGTAACTAGTAAGTTTATATTTCAAACCATAAGAGCAAACATTTATGACTCTATAGCTAAGCAGGTATACATTGTGAATTTGTATTTAAATTAGTTGCCCTCAATTCCATCTTGTCGACTCCCCTTGATGTACCTTGAAGCTTACAGGCAGACAAGTTCACACGTGTTACCTGTTTCAGAGCAGGAGTGAGAGCGAGAGCGAGAGTCAGAGCGAGAGACAGAGACAGAGACAGAGACAAAAAAAGAGCGAGAGGCAGAGAGACAGAAAGAGAGAGAATGCTCTCATAGATCTGAGACTAGCGGTGTGTGAAGTTACTAGGACTGGATCTACCAATTTCAAATGCATCCAGCTGTGCTTGAGTCTGGCTGCTGTGCTTGGCTTTTTACTGCTGGGGTACGTAGAAGTGAACTCACTGTGCTCTACTGCCTAAATGTTCGGCTCTTGTTTTAGCTGGCTGAGTCTCAGCCCTAACCTCTCTGCAGTGATTCCTTCCAGAGTCCCACATCAGGCTTGTCTGCCTTCCTGAGCCCAATCCCTGTATATGTACTTTGATGACAAAATTAGACTTATGTGCTAATTAGGATCCTGATAGTTTTTGGTACTTGTACTGGGTTCAAATCGAATAGAGACCAAGACCAGAACAGTTTGGAATTTAGTGAACCTTTATTAGCCAGTCTGGCAACTAGCCAGCAGCACTCCACACAGGGAGTTGCTAACCAGCTTCACCCAGCAGAGTAGCATTCAGTGTGTTACAGCAAGAATACAGTTGTGAGCTGTTTTTGACTAGGTTTTCACCATTCATAGAAATAACCAGAACTTGCCCCAAATGGAAACTATTACAGAATATGGTCAAGGTGGAATCACATCAGCTGTGTATAACAGTAGTGGGTTCATGGATCTGCCCTTGAGCCAGGAAGCAACACTCAACAAGCTAAAGGTCCCCCTTTACCAATAGGAAAATAACAATGTGCTCACTTACGCAGCGCATATACTAAAAATGGAACAATACAGAGATAAGCATGGCCACTGCATAAGGAAAATAACAAGAGCCATTTCAAACCATTACAGTACATTACATATACTAGATATTATTCTTTTGTCTGAGTAAACATGGTGAAATTTTTTCCCACTCTGTACATTTTCCCTTCACTCTGTTGGTGGTCTCTTTTGCTACACAAATGTTTTTTAATTAGATGAGATACCAGTTGTTGATTCTTTGAGATATTTCCTGTGTGAACATGTTTTCTTTTGTTTTCCTCCTAAGGTCTTTACCTATACCTGTCTTAAAGACTTCTACCTATTCTACATCCCGGAAAGATTACTCTTTCTGTTTTAATATGTAGAGCTTTGATACATTTTGATCTTAGATTAGTGCATGGTGAAACATATGAGTCTCATTTTATTCTTCGCATGTGGAAAGTCAGTTTTATCTAACACACTCAACAATTTTATGCCTGCATAAAGATCCAGGAACATATATTGAAGGCGAGGAAAAGCATATTTATCAAGTGGTGCTAAAAAAATTACTACACAATGCAGATGTGTGCTGAATCTGTGTCTCTAACCATGTACTAGACCAAAATCAAAATGGATGAGCAATCTAAGCATCAAAGCAGGATTAATGAACCTACTGGGAGATATAATGAGACTTACACCTGAGAGCATAGATGTATGCAAAAACTCATGAGCAGAACACGAATTCCATAAAGAAATATAAAAAGTCAGAAAAATTGACTGTATCAAATCAAAAAGAGTTTGCAATATGAAGAAAACTATAGAGCAAAGATACAACCTAAAGAATGACGAAATGTTTTGCCTTCTCTTCATTAGAGTACTAATATTAGAATATATAAAGAATTTAGAAAAATTCCACCACTCGAAAATTTCTAAATAGACGGTCATCAAATGGACAAATGAAAGAAACAGACAATTTTCCGAAGTATAAGCAGTTTAAAATGTTTAATATTTTTGGACTTTCAATACATGCAATTTAAAATAATTTGAAATTTCATCTCATACTGTAAAGAATGGTAAGCATTAAGAAATCAAGTAGTAGGCAATATTATGGCTATGTTAAAAATGGAACCATACAATATTGTTGATGCAAGTATAAAATACTATAATGCTTACAGAAATCAATATGAAGTATCCTCTATAAATTAAATTTAGAAATTGCTTTTGACTCAACTCTTCCTAGTTCAGTTACCTTTCTGAAAGAGATGATTTTATTGTATTACAGTGTCGTATGTAATAGCTATTTTTGCAGCTCTACTCATAATAATTAAATCCTAGAAGCACGCTTTATGACTATGAACAGCCAAATGGACACAGAAAATGTGGTCTTGATCCATAGCAGAAAATTGGCATATAAAGAAGAATAAATTGTAGACTTTTTCAGTGAAATCAACATACCCAGAAAATATAGTGTTAAGTGAAATAATTCAGACTCACAAATGTAAATGCTCTATAGTGTCTCTCACTTAAATAAGACAACTACAAATAAATAGCAAAATAGAGGATAGATAGAAACAGAGAGATAGATCTTGTGCAAATGGAAAGAGTTCTAGCAGGTCAAAGATACAAGTGGGGGAGAAAAAATAATTAAGATGGGACATGCATATGTACAAAATATATACAAGGAATATAGATATCACACATTATGTTCACAAATTCAAATTAACAATATTGATCAAAATGGAGAATTGTAGTTTAAAATCTTACAGATGGAGTTGGGTAGATAGAAGTAGTGAAATAAAAATGAATGATGGAATTTGCACTAAATGGTCCTAATATGTTTAGTTGGTCCACATATAAACTGATGGTTGAGCTTCTATGTTGTATCTGTACCTCCAAAGTTGTGCTATTCTCTATCCACTAACAAATTATTTTTCCAGAAATTTTAATAATTTTTGTTTCTGTGATCTAGAAGTTCCTTCCTGCTTAATGCTCATTTTTTCTTTCTACTTTTCTCTTTGCCCTTTGAATTTTTTATAACACTTTATTACTCTTTCATTTTGTTTTTCTTTATACAAATCTTGTATATTTATAACTGATAATATGAACAACTAATTTGAAGATAACATCATACAATACAGAAACCAATGTTGAATTGTTGTTACTTTATTTAGTAACATTTTGCATTGTTTCTAATGCTGTTTTTTAAATTAGCATTTTGTATTTAAAAAAAAAATAAAAACAGGGGCCAGGGAGACAGCTTCATGGTACAAGTGCCTGCCTGGCAAGTGCAAAGTCATGGGTTGGAACCCTGGTCCTGTAAATAAATAAATAAATAAATAAATAAATAAACAAATAACAAATATTGAAGAATACTCACATTTATTTAATAAATCTCAAATTGATTTTACATATATAGTTTTATTTCCATATTTAGCGTTTGTCTCATCAGGCCCTCCTCTGTCTTTAAAGTCAGTCTTCCTCTGTGCTTTCTATGCCATGATTCTTACTTTTATTCAGCTCAAATTTTGTGTTTTGATATCCAAAATTGAAGACAGAGTACTATATAAAATAGTCATTGCCAAAAGTTAGGTTTTTGAAACTCATAACGATGAACAGTACTATTTTTTAGTGATTGATAACAAATATTATTTTACATTTTTTTCATTACTGATTTAGTGCCAGCAAGATAACTCAATGGAGTAAAGTGCCTGCTTAGCCAAGTTTAGGCAAGGACAGGGACAGAGCTTGGTTCCCAGGCACCACTTGTGCCAGCCCTGCTCCCAGGGTAGGCTGAGCTGGCAAAATCCAGGTATGTGCACACATGCCTGTAATCCCAGCACTGGGGAGGCTGAAAGCAGGAAGACCACCATGAGTCAGGGCTGAGTAGTGAGACGTTGCAACAACCAAATACATTTTCAAAAATTATGGACTTAAGGATTATAGCTACTTATATTGCCTTTACCTTGTTTTATTAACATGTACTTCATGAGCTGTATCAGTACTAGACACTAGTACATATCATATGTTCCTTAACTACTGTTTGTGTCATATTTCAACTTATGAATTCAAAAATATGTAACGTTTGATTCAAAATCAATGTATTGTTCATTTATTAGTGTCAACTGTACTAACATTTCAATTAATGATTTAAATTTAAAACTGAATATTTAGTTAATAGGCACATTTGTTTGAATTCCTAACAATTACTCCTTTTTCTTCTATCTTTTTTTTTCTTTTATCTTGTCAGTTTTCTGTGTGTTGATACAAAGAATCATTGCCATCGTGCCTGGTATGGACTTGTTTTCTGGGACATATATATTTGCAGTCCTGTTAGCATGCGTCGTATTTCAGTCTGGCGCCCAGGAGAAGAACTATACAGTCCGAGAAGAAATGCCAGAAAACGTCCTAATAGGCGACTTGTTAAAAGACCTCAACTTGTCCCTCATTCCTGACAAGTCCTTAACATCTCCTATGCAGTTCAAGCTAGTATACAAGACTGGGGATGTGCCACTGATACGGATTGAAGAGGGTACTGGAGAGATCTTCACTACTGGTGCTCGCATCGATCGTGAGAAACTATGCGCTGGTATCTTGATTGATGCCCATTGTTTTTACGAAGTGGAGGTTGCTGTTTTGCCAGATGAAATATTTAGACTGGTTAAGATTCGTTTTCTCATAGAAGACATAAATGATAATGCACCATTATTCCCAGCAACAGTTATCAACATATCAATTCCAGAGAACTCTGCTATAAATTCTCGGTATGCTCTTCCAGCGGCCATTGATCCTGACATAGGAATAAATGGAGTTCAAAACTATCAACTAATTAAGGTATGCATTTAAAGCATGATTTTGAATAAATTAGCCAATTTTACAAAGAACAGGCCAGGATCTCACTGTAGTTTGCAATTGGAGTAAATTATTGATGCAAAATTTTAGTTATTCAAAGTATACAAGAAAAATTTCATCAATGTCATATTTGCCATTATGTAGAATATATGAAATGTCATGTTTCTTTATAATTATACAGGTTAGATAGCTTATCTCTGTATGCTCAATATTTTATTTTGAATCCATTTAGTCATGACAGTGCTACAAACTTGTATGAAACAAGAAAGTCTAAACATTAAGAATAAATCTACAAAACTGGCAATTATACTTAGTGATTAATTTTTTTTTGTCTTTTTGAGACAGGGTCTCACTATGCAGTTGAGGCTGGTCCTGAGCTCACTTTTGTAGCCCAGGCTGGTCTCGAACTCACACCAATCCTCCTGCCTCAGCCTCCCGAGTGCTGGGATTACAGGCGTGAGCCACCACGCCCGGCTTAGTGATTAATTTATACAGAAAGCCTTATCTTGCTATTTTCAAGATGTTGAATAAATTTGTGTGAGAGATGAATAAGACATTTTTACTACTATGCAAGTATTTCTAAATAAACACAGATTAGTAAATTTTGTTTTGTTTCATTTTTGAAAGCACACAGTACTCATTTTCTGTAAAACAAAAGAAAAGCAAAACAAGTCCTTTTAATGGAAAAGAAACTTTAAACTTGATTTTCAGGGAATCTTTAGATTCATAAGACAAACAGACATATCTAAGGAAATGCTTGATCATTTTCTAAATACCTGTAAATTGACTGTCTTTACCAGGTGACTAGGCAATTCTTTTTAGTTAATTATAAAGGTATATGAACTAATAGTATGCGTAGATTTGGATATGTGAAATAGTACGATGCAACTGAGTAAACAGATTTTATATAATATCTGTATGAGCTTTTATATAAGATGTAAAAACATTTATTATTTTTTGACTAGTCACGGCAAGACAATTATTGACAGTATAAATTAGCTCAGCAGATTAAAGCCCCTGCAACAAGTTAAGGGGCTGTGTTTTGATCCCCTGGGTCTGCATGCCAAGTCAACCCCCCAGGGGGCACTGAGAAAGCAATGGAGACTGGGTGTGGTGGCGTGTGCCTGCAATATCAGCTCTTGGGAGACTGTAAATAGGCAGATCACTATGAGTACGATCTAGTACTGAGACCCTGAACACCTTGTAGTCTCTTCCTTAAAATACAAAAACAGAAGCTAAATATATGTCAAATGTATATTATCTGAACGTTTTAGTCTAACAGATGCATAATATGGGAAACCTCAACTGATGCTGATATACTATAAAAACATACTTGTTCATGAATATATTCAAAAGTAGAACCCTACAAACCACTTCAGTGAAATATTGTTATGTTAGAGTACATAAAGTAAAAATAGCAAGAATTTAATGATCTGTAAATAAATCTTTTAGGTGAAGTAACTACAGTTGTATCTAGTTTACGTATGAAATGCAAAACATGCTAAGGAGTTTGACAGCTATTTACTATGATTATCTGTTCACCTCTTTTTAAACGTGCTTAAACATTCTGATATAATTTCCTTAAAAGATGTTAATGATGAAATAAGTAGTACAACAGGAAATATTGGGAAGAACATTTTTTAAGTAGAGGACAGTGATACCTGTGAAAATGCTTTTAGATATGGTTTCAAGAATCATTGAGTACCGATAGAAGTGAGACGCTTATCAATTTATGAATTGTGTAACAGAGCACATACTATTTCTACAGCAACAATAGTCAATAGATTTCTCTGCAGAGTTAGACATAATATAATCTGTGATATTCAAAATGTTAGCAACTAAATACATATGCCAATTGAGTACTTGATGAATAAATAGCGCTATTATGTTACTGAAAATTTTATTTAATTTTAATTTTAGTACCCATTAGTAGTTGCTACCGTGTAGGACAGCACAGCCTTGACAAAGAGTTTATTTGGAAAATAAAACTAATAATTAAAATTAAAGTGGTTCTTTAAAATTGTAGGGACTGGGAGATACCTCAGTAGAAAAATCACTTGCCTGGCAAGTGTAAAGTCCTGACTTCAGTCTCTGATACACCATAAATCAATCAATCAGTCAATCAATCAATCAATCAATATTTAGGAATACTTTTTTTAAAAGAATTTATTTTATTTTATTTTTTTCTTGTTTCAGATCCTTTATTTGTTTATTCACTCATTTTTATGGCTGGCTCAGCCCGCCCAGAGGGGAGGGCTAGCGCAGCATGTGGTGCCGGGGATCTAACCGCGGTCCCTGAAGCCGTCCAAGCTTTCCCAAGCAGGCTCTTTAGTCCACTGAGCCATCCCGCCGGGCCCCAAGGAATACGGTTTTTAACTCAACATTCTGACAATTGTGTGGTTTGAAAATGCACTATTTTACTCAAGAAATTATTGTCTCATTTTTCCCTCAGGAAATCTTAGTGAACTTCTAAGAAACACCTGACTTGTATTCATAGCTCCTTAATGAATTACAATAGAACAAATTTTATAGCAAAATTTCAGCTTTATTAGGGAGATAACTCTCTGGCACAAGTACCTGCTTGGCAAGTAAAAGGTTGGGAGTTTGAACCCTGGTCCTGCAAAAAAAAAAAAAAAAAAAAAGGTTCAACTTTATTGAAATATGCTTTCATTTGACTTTCTTTCAAAGAATGTCTAAAAATGATAAAGAAGCTCACTGGATTCTTTCAGATAAGTTCTAAAAAATGATTTAATGATTATTTTCCTTAGAGTATGTGATAAGTTAAGTATATAATGTGCCTGAATTGCACGGCATTTGGATGGCCCTGTTTGAAGCCTCTATCAAAAATAGTGTTAATGGAATGTGGAGTAAATCCCAAAGCAATCAGGGGCCATGATATAGGTGACATTAATAGTACACCCTCTGACTTGCAAAAATGTCCTGTCTTGAGAGCTACAAGTGTGATGATAGAGAGGACAGAGAAAAAGAAAAAAAAAATCTCTTTTCACTCACCCATAAATTACAATAAATGTTACAAATTGAAATTGTATAGGTTACTTATAGTAATTTCTTCTAAAAAAGACTGTCTAGCAGAATAGCATGGGAATTTAATTAGCGTTAATTTTCTATACTTTTAGAACAGCAAATAAGACTAAAACTTTTTTTATCCTAACTAGAGTAATATAAATTATACATGAAAAGTTCTAGCAGCAAAAAGAGGAGGGTAACAAAACCAGTGTAGGAAAATTAGTTCGATTAATACATGAAGGGTTCTTGATGCTGATAATTTTATGTTAACTAATAAACTAAAGGCAATTGTGGAATAGATTTTTAAAATTATACAAAATGTATATATTATAAAATATTTTGACTTATGAGTATCCATTGGAAAACTTTGATTACTATTCCTTATCTTAATTAGTTATGGCTTAAAGTGAGGTATTATTTTTCTACTTTTTAGTATTTGGAAAATGAGTTTCATATGATATGATCAAAGCAATAACTGATAGAGTTTGGTTGGAACTTGAAGTTTTTGTTCTTAGATTTGATAAACAAGTGGGCAGACAGATAATCTTGAAGAATGGGGTCACAGGAAGTTGATGATATGAAAACAAAGGACTAAATGAAGAAAAGAAGGTGGAAATGTGTGATGAGTTAAATGGTTACTTTGTTATTTTGCTTGGCAAAAAAGTAAATTGAAGTACAGTTTATGTCTCTCTTTTAATGTTAATTTATATCAAATATGTTGATTCCTAAAGACAAAAAATGATTCATCTATAAAAATGTTATTATTGCCACTCATTTAAAAAATCAGATAGGAAACTTCTCTTTATTTAAAGGAGTGTTATTGTGCAAAGAGAATCCCCCATGGTACTTGTCTCCGTTATTCTCTCCTTGCTGAGACAAACACCTGCCACCCAAAATGAAGGAAGGAAAGGTTTATTTAGCTCCCAGTTCCTGGAGATTTCAGGGCATACTCAGATGGCTCCAAGGCAAGCTGCCACATGGCAGAGAGCAGCAGTTCATGGCTGCGCAACAAAGTCTGTCTCTCCATCACTCTTATATTACATTAAGGCTGAAGTAGTTATAGATAATCAAGGTTTAGGGCCAGCTGTACAGCTCAGTGAACTAAGCACTTGCTTAGGGAAGCGCAGAAGCCAGTGTTTGATTCCTGGCCATGCCTACCACACTGTCCTACTCTCATGCTAAGCCGTCGGTGGAGTCTGAGCCTGGTGGTTTGCACCTGTAATCCCAGCAATTGGGAGGCAGGAAACAGGAAGATCACTGTGAATCAGAGCTGCATAGTGAGACCCTGCACCAAAAAACAATCAATCAATCAATCAATCAATCAATCAATCCAGGTTTTCTGGTACTTACTTCCTTTTGAATTAGGGAAGTTCTTCATTGATTAAAAGTATACTTAAACTTATGAAACATACAGCAAGATTTATTTTAAAATCTGGGGTGAGGAAATTCAAATTGCTAATATCTCGTCTACTCCTAGATGAAATCTGATGTTTAATCAAATTGTTCAGAATAAGGCATGTGCATTGTGAAGACAAAAGGCAAGCAAACTTTATTATTCTGAAAAAGTACTGTTTTGTAACCATAACTCAAAGTGATATGTAATGCTAGGAGACTGGAGTAAATATTGTTTATGGCAGAACATAAAACAATATATGTAACTGTTTAGAAAGCTTACCAACCCTAATTGCTGCCAAGAAATTCCAAAGAATTTGAAAACACTTTTCCTCTGTTTTAAAACTGTAAAGTGAAGTTTTTTTTTAAAACTGTAAAGTAATCTACTTGGTAGATAATATTTTCAACTTTACAATTACTTTAATTTATATTCTCTGAACTCTGTCATGTGCAATCACATTTTTGAAAACAAAAACCACCCAAATGCTCATGACGACTAAAGTACACCTCCAATGTAGAAAAAAGAGAACATAAATTTCAATACTTTCATAAATAGATTTTTGACGCAGTCAACTCATATCAAAATGAGAATGTGTTGCTAAAAGGATTAAGTTTTGACTTAATTACCATTATTAGAGGACTCGTTGGTATTCACTAGTTAGTATTTAGTGTCCAAATGCTGTAAGTTAAATATATCTGCTACCAATAATCCCTCATGTATATGTGGATTATTTTAGACAGCTCAATTCTAGAACTTATAAATTGTGCCTCTGAAGAACAAATATCTTCCTACATCTGAATATTTTATCCATATCATACCATTTAACTTATTTTTACCAACTAACTATAAGATGTATGGTTAAATTTTCTTATTAGGCTCAAGCTTAATTTGTTAGTTCATTGACCATTAGATTTAAATAATAATAAATTTCATCATTAATTTTATTTCTACAAAGATATATGACTTGAAACTTAAAATCAAATATATATTTAAACAAGATACAATTATGTGATATCCACAGATCTTTTTGGCTTTCCTAATTCTGACCAACACTAATCAAATATAATAAATATCCCAATGGAGGTAATTGGCTTGGAATAAATTGTTATTGTTATCTAAAAAGTTTATATTGACTGCAATGCCATTCTTCTTTCATGAGTTCCTCTGGGTGAATTTATGGATGTTTTTAATTCATAGACAAAATAAATCAATAGGTAATTTTTTTTTTATGTCAGAGTTGATTATACGTTACATGAGATGTGAGTACAAAGTCAATACAGTGATTATGGGAGAAATTTCCTGATGATTGTTTAGTTTCTATGCACATGTAGAAATTATCAAAGAAAGGAAGAGTGAGAGCAATTTAATTATACACAATATTGTTACATAAAGCATTTTGAAATATATTTTAATCATTTAACTTTCCTAACAGAAATTGTGACTTCACAACTTTATTAAGCAAAAATACTTCAAGTTCTTTGTCCTCAAAATGTTAAATAGTTATGGGAGATCTAATTGCACTGAAAAATGTGCATAAGTATGCATACATGTGCACACATCGATATATATTTTGTAAATTAAAATTTATTCAAATGGGTCTTTTTTTGTACTTTTGTAATTTAAAATGTAAAACATGATTTACAAACCACAAGAAATTTATTATTTATTTTTAATATTTTGGATGAATTTCTAATGAAATTGTATATTAATTACTATTTGTACTCATATCTACACTTGTAGATAAACAAAAATAACAAGTATGAATTTATATAATATAAAAACACATATTAGGGAAAGCATGAACTTTGTTTCATTAAACAACACAAATATTCCTATTAGGAAGTGTTTTGGATTATCTAACCTAATTAACATTTGCATGTGAGATCTCAATCAGATTTTATGTAGAGTACTAGCAAAAGCCAATCTCAGCCTTAGTTTACCTTACACACAGAATTGTGTTTTCATATTTTCCAATATAATGAAGTAAAAATATAAATAATATGAATCTGTTAAGTTTGTCTTAATTTTAATCACTGAGATACTAATATCTTAGTTTAACTTCAATCAGCAAAATTTAATGCATTTAGTTACTGCCCAAAATAAAGGTTTGAGCAATAATCTATGTCTTCAAGAAACTGAAAAATAAGTATTATAATATGTTTTACACTAATTATAGGAAGTAAAACATGTTTTTATTTTGTTAAAAGGAAACAGTTTGAATTGGTCATGGAACCACTAAAAACAGAATTATTTTAAGTCTTTACAGTCAAAAAATTAAATGTTGTAAATTTCAACAAGATCCTTCAGAAACTTATGATATTTTTTCTATAGCCCTTATGCTATATAAGTGGTGTTTTGCCAGCATTTGTTTGGTAAATCATTTAGTGATTAGAAATGTTATTTTTTGAAGACAATAGTCATCTGTGTATTGGTACTGGTAATTGTGTAAGATTTTCTATTTTCTTTTATTGTATCTGTAGCCCCATTTCTCTACTATATAACAAGAAGAGCTAAAATTATCTGGAAAGCTGGTATATTATAAGAATTAATAAAAAAACAAAAACTTTTATTTAAATTTTTTAAGTATCTTGTTTAATTTTATTTTTTTCCTTTTTCTTTTTTATTATAGTCATCTCAGTCTGCCCTGAGAATGGGGCTGGCTCAACATGTGGTTCTGGGGATCAAACCAAAGTCCCTGTGATCACTGTGGGTGCATAAGTTTTGCTAAGCGGGCACTTTAGACCACTGAACGGTCTTGCCTCCCCCCCTTGAGTATCCTGAATAAAAGAGATATAAACAATGTTAATTGTATTCATATTTCTAGAATGCAAAATTATATTTTCTCAACTTTAAAAAAAACTAATGCTTTATACTCTATAAAAAGCTTATTTTACCAACAATATTTTGCATTTTGTACATTTTTTTATATTATGAAGAAAAATATTACAGCAACATTCTATTTCTGAAACAATGTCCCTGTATCCACATTTATTTCTGGACCTAATTCAATTTAAAAAGTTGTGTATTTACTTTCTTTAGCTCCTATGCCTTTATCTGATAAGTTTTATTGCTAGATATGATTTTTTCTTATCCTATGTGTACAATGTGGAATTGCTGCATGTACATCTTATTAATATGCCATTTTATTCCTGCCTTTATCTGATAAGTTTTATTGCTAGATATGATTTTTTCTTATCCTATGTGTACAATGTGGAATTGCTGCATGTACATCTTATTAATATGCCAATTTATTCCTTTGTGGTACAGGAGATTCAACTCAGGACCGTGTACTTGCTGGCAAGTATTCTGCTGAGCTATCTCCCTGGTTTTATTTATAAGTCAATTATCATCTTTTTTTGCACTCGATTTTATAAAAAAGAAATGCCCAAATGTATCTGAATATAGTTGGACAAGGAAAACAAAATACTAACTAGCCTGAAATTTAGGGGCATGTAAACAGAAAATTTTTTGGTTAGTAATGAATATAATGAATGTTTAGAAGAATAAACTGGTTCTCATGAAAGCCTTAACATTTCCAGTACTGTTCATAAGTCTAGCTCAGAGCAGCAACTCTTGTGATGCCATATAAACTCTTAGCTGTAAATCCCTATAAAATTCAAATACAAAGTAAAATACTTATAATACACAGTGACACAACGCAAACTTTCCCATAGGGAAAATGGAGAGACAGAAAAGACTGGGACCAAAGCAAAATGAAAAACTCACAGGAAAAAAAAGTTCAATAAATTATTCCCTGCCTATCATTCAGGGAAAGGTGTGGAAAATGTGAGCTTAAAATTAATTGGAATGCCCTGACTTATGACACTGACAGTTGCAGGCGATGTGTCCTATATCAGGGTGGCTCCGTGTTTACTAGGTATGGATTTCCCCCACAGATATTTCATGTACTTGGCATCTTGAACTTCCTTGGTTTTCCAGTGTATACTCAGCTTCAGCAGCTTCAGCTTCAGCATTTCCACACACCGCTTTTGTGAAATCTGCTAACATTACCCCATAAATCTTGCATTCTCTGTGCCTTTACAAGCTGCACCACGTGGGTGATTTGAAGATCTGCCATAAATTTGACCAGTGAATCATGCTTCCAAATATCTCTTGAAGCCTGGGTGGCTGAGCACCATAAAATGAATCACAGGAACCAATTACTTAAGTGGTCCAACTCCAGAAGGCATCCTAAGACTCTCTTCCACAAAGAACTCCTTGAGTTGTGTCCCTTGAAATCATAAAGGTGGGGTCTGACTAATTTCCAAGAAGCTTTCAAGTCATCTTTCCTATTGTCCTAATGCAGAGTACAATCTTTATTCAATTTTTATTTTACTTTTTTTCAAGAGCAGAATATTTATTGGGAGAAAGAAAGCTTCTGTTGGAGAGAAGGGACAGAAGGGGGAGCCAAGTGGTTTGCCACTCAATTTTTACTTTTTTCAGTATATATTTATAGCATATGATGAATACGTATCTCCTGGGGACTTTATATGTAATACATCTCAATTTTTTCATCCCTTTCTCTACATTTCCCTCCACCATGTCACCATCTCTCTCTCTTTTTCTGCCCATTTGCTGAAAAACACTACCTACTTATTTCCTATTATCTTATTTTTATTTGTTCTTATATTTTGGGTTTCTCATAACACAGGAATTATGTAGCTTTTATGCTTACATATCTGATTTATTTCATTCAATATTATGATCTCAAGGTGGATCCTTTTTCCTACAAATGACACATGTTTATCATTCTTTACAGCAGAGTAGTACTTCACGTGTCTATATACCACAGGTTTTACTTGCAAAGTACTTACCTTCTTGTAATATGAATCTTTTTATCTACCATGATACCCTTTTTCCAGTGTCGCAGTCTGTCATTCTGAACATTGAACTGCCTTGAGATTTTCTCTCCCAGATTAATAATTCTACCACATTTAATAATAGTTGCCCATGACATTTTAGCATGTGAGTAAATAAAGACAAATTTTCTGCTAACACACAGCCTCTAGTCTAATTATCAACAGAGACTTTCCCAAGTGAAACCTCCGCAATCTGATCTTTACTGTACATTCTTCTCAGCAATTTGGTCTCCCTTACTCTAACTAGAATCTATCAAGCTTACTTTAAGCATCATCACATTGCTCTAGACAGCATCTCAGCACTTTTGCAAAATTCTCATACAAACAAGTTCTGAAGTATTCAGTATCACATGAATAAGTGCAGTCATAACTAAGACACCAGTTCTGTGGCTTCAATCTTTTTATTGGTCACTTTTTTGTTGTTGTTTCCAAATACTCAATCCCTGAAATTAAAGGAGGAAAGTTTTGTTTTGGCTCCTAGATTCCATAAATTTAGATCATTGTTGACTAGTTTCAAGGCAGAAATAGCCTGATAGTTTTGCATGGCAGACGAAATCTGCTCCCTCCATTGTGGCTGAGAGGTAGAGAAAGAGAATGGAGGATCCAAGGACAAGAGCATAATTTGTTATAGCACACCCTCAGTGATCCACCTCTTATTTTCTTAATTCCTAAATACAATTCTCCACTGGGAATGACAGCAATAATTAAAACTAAGTATCAAAGTTGTATGATGTTATAGCCTCAGTGAGGAGCCAATAGGTTAGTAAAAAATCTTTCAAGTGTTTGTAGCTACACCAATATACTCTGTTAAAAGAGAAATCTCTTTATCAGAGTTCAATAGATAAGATTTGTGATATCTATTATCTTTCACATCCCTGAGACACAGTACTAAATATCCATCTTCTAAAGGAGAAAAGGTTTATTTTGGCCCAAAATTTGTAAAGACCTATCTGTAAGACAGAGTGGTATGGCAAGGGGCATGCCAGAAAAGAAACATACTTTGACCTGGTGACAGGAAGTGCAGAGAACATTCAAGAGAGAAGAGAGAGAGAAACACTCTTCCCAGTCATACCTCCAGGTACTCTTCTCTTCCCACTGTGCTTTATCTCCCACCATCACACGTGGGTATACACTAATCAGTGGACTAATTCTTTCATAAGTATCACACACCCATCCCCAAATTACTTACCTAAATCCCCATGTATGAGTACAGGTGTCTTTGGGGGTACATTTAAATATAAACCTTAATACCTGCAAGGTTCACGTTGAAAACCTCTCCAAAGTCACTAGTATTATAATTAAACACAATTCTTTGATTTGACCTACTATCTTAGAAGAAGGAAGATGCTCCTTTTTGAATGGTAATGAAACTGAGAGCAAGTATGTCGTAACACTAATATGAACTAAACAGAACAGCTTACAAACATAACTAACTTGATTAATAATTCTGGCCTTTTAAAATACTTTCTTAGCATCTTGATATAAAAGTGATAAAGTACAGAATTTCTAGTAAGTATTTTGTAAAAAACACATAACGGGCAAAGACATGATCACTCAACTACTATGGTGATTTAATGAATGTATTATATAAAATTGAATTAAATAACTTTCCTACACAGTATAGCATACGTAGATATGCTCGGATATGAAAGTAGCACTGGGATGATTGCCTTTGAAGTTATTTTTTGATTCTAAAACTTTAGTTCAGTGAAATAACAATTTCTTAAATTTTCACAACACTAGTCTATAAATGTATAGCATGTCCTATCAATGATACTAGATTTTAAGACATTCAAAAATCACTGAATTTGAGTCATTTTGCTCTGGTCCAAGTAGTATTTATGATTTGATAAACTGCTGTGAGGTTGAAGAAAAACAATTAATATAAAACTTAGCAATATGATAAACAATTTGCTTTCTTACAGCCTCCATATTCTAAGATAAGTTATGTTCTACTAAGGCATCAGATTATCATGCTGACAGGAATTTATACTGTAATTTGTATATAAGTTTTTTTTTTATCATCACAACCCCTACCCATCTTTGTAGCCATTGTTATTATCTCGATGCTTGAACATAATTAAATTACTTTTATTAAGCATTAGAATAATATATTCAAAATATCTCTAAGAATTAAGAGCAAACTTAAATGTTTTTCAGTGTGTTTAGTAGTTTCTGTAGGTTCTTATTTTCATGAATAATGCTATATCAAACGTACAAACTATTTTAATAGGTTTAGTTGGTAATTAAGATACACCTTCTCGTTATTCCCTGCATCCATATAGAATATGTTTACATTTGTTTTAGTTACTCTTCTCTCGTTTTTAGGACAAATACCAGACACTCAAAATTAGGGAAGGAAAGGTTTATTTATCTCACAGTTAATGGAGGTTTCAATCTATATTCTGCTACCTCCAAGGCAGAGTGAAACATGGCAGAGGGCAACATTTCATGGTGGCAGCTAAGAGCAACAGAGCAAAGGGGAGGTGCAGCACCCACATGTAGAATAATCAATCACAAATTCCGGAAACAGCCTCATGACTGCATGAGGCTTTGGGCTGCACCTATATATAAACCATAACAACATCAAATTTAAATTTGTCTTTAGAAAAACAGTTATACAAGAGGAGGATATGTACACTAGAAAACATTGTGAGAATTGGAAAAGAATGCCAAAGGATAGAGCTTTTGAAAAATAATTTTTTTGAAATTTTAAGTATAAATTAATATTTTATTTATTGAACAATGGTTTTCATATAAACATATCATATATGTCGTATATATATTTATATATATATATATAATTTACAGTTGACATTAATAAAACCACCTATGAAGGGTTTTCATATGGCAAACTGAATATTTATATCAGTCATATGTGAATAACATTTGCCAATCTATCTTCCAATATTAAACATAAAATGTGGGAGAAAATTGTTATCTATGGTAGATATTTAACTGTGTGTTATGGACAATTGAATCTCTAGTAAGAAAGATTAATTTTTTTCTTTAAGGAAAGCCTTTCCCTATTCTCGTTTCATGATATTATAAAATTTATTAGTAATGTTAAAATTACAGACTAAGAAAATCTGTGCCTTTTGACAAAATAGATAAGGCATGAAAATAGCATCATATAGAGTTAAGCAAGTTAAAATAAATTGAAAATTCTAAATATCACTGGAACATAAAAGTTAATATTTTGTGTAATGAACTAATATGACCATCCTAGTAAAACAGCATTTATTAATCATTTTGTTATAGACTTAATTATCACAAAACATTTTGGTTGAATTTTATATTTTATAATATTGTAGCACAGAAAATATTAACTTTATATCTTTAGTCATTTCTATCTAAATGGCTAGTTTTTAGTCATTTGGTTTAACCTATTTCTAAGTCAGTAAAGAGCTGATACATTGGGTGTAAAAGTTTTCCATATTTCTTTAACTTACATATTTGTTGGATGTTGTGCCACAGAAATACTAGTCGAGGTTTCTAAGGCAACATATTGATTAACTTGGAAAAAGCTGCATGAGTAGTAAGGGTGCTTTCATTTTTGTGTAGCTTGCTTGTTGGAGGGGTGGGACTCACTGAACCCAGAGCCTTTTCACTGATCTATACTTTCAGGTCTGTTTCTACTTTTTATTTTGAGTTAGCATCTTGATAAAGTGTTAGGTTGTTCAGGCTAGACTCAAACCTATGATACTACTACCTCAACCTCCCAGAATGCTGAGATTACAACCATTTTGAAGATATCAGAAAAGAAACTTTTTTGGCTCTACCTCAGTGCTCTAAAATCAGGATACATTGTTTCTTGTTTGCTTTTATTTTTATCTGCTCTGTTGGGAATACCAGTAGTCACATGTTGACGAATTCTGAGAACTCTTCACATTACAGGGTTCTCCTTGAGCATAAAAAGGTGTACTTTTTGAGAGTAAATTGTAGATTAGTAGAAAAACATTCAACTCATGGTGATAGATGTGAGTTCAGTTTCATTATATGTGACAGAGGGAGCCAATTTACACAGAGTATATCTTTCTTTCAGTGAACATATTTGACCACTTTGTGAAACAAGATAAGGCTGTTGAATGTGTTGTAGTAGTGTCTGCATATTCTAATCTGTTCTACTGATCTTCAGGTCTGTCTTTTGCCTGTACCATCATTATTTTATCATAGTAATTTAATAGTATAATTTCAAGCCAGGGATTGTGATACTTCCTGCCTTGTCTTTGTTGCCCAGAATTACAATCACTATTGATCTCCTTTGGTTCCACATTAAGCTTAGAAATGGTTCCTCAAGTTCTGTGAGGTATTGTACTAATATGTTGAATCTGATTGCATTAAATCTGCATAAGTTTTGAGATTATGGCCATTTTCACTATGTTTGTACCTCCTACTCAAAAACAAGGGATATCTTTCCAATTCCTGAAAGCCTCTTTGATCTCTTTTTTCAGGTTTTATAATTTTTACTACATAGACTATTTACTTCTTTTGTTAGTTTCATATCTATTTATTTCTTTTTTTTTCTAAATGCCATTATGAAGAGTGAACTTTGTTTGATTTATCTTGCATTAAGTTTGTTTGGTGTATACGGGAATGTTATTGAATTCTGAGTATTAACATTTCATTCAAGTATATTACTGAATTTTACCATTAAATATAGAAGTCTTTTGGTATAATTTTAAAGTTTTTATGTAGGGTTTCATGACATTGGTTAATAATGATAAGTTCATTATTGTTATTCTCATTTTATTTGTCTCTCATGTCCAATGAATACGGTTAAAATTTCTAGAAGTGTATGCAGTAGGAGGCATGGTATGGACATCCTTGTGTTATATCTGATTTTAGAGCAAAAGTTTTCAGTTTTTGTCCATTTAGAATAATGTTGGCTGTAGAATTGTCATGGTTTTCTTATCAATTTGAGGTAAAGTCCATCTATTCTGATATTCTGTTGAGGTGTGTTAATTATTCTTCTCTCATTGCTGGGACAAATACCCGACATTCAAAATGAAGGAAGGAAAGATTTATTTAGCTCACTGCTACTAGAAGTTTCAGTCCATACTGGGCTCGATCCAAGGCAGAGAGGCACAATGCAGAGGTCAGCAGTTCTTGGTGATGGGACAGCAACAAAATGATGACAGAGGCAACTGACCAATCAGGGCAGCAGAGCAACAGCACTAATCTGTGTCTCTGTCTCTCTTCACATTACATCAGGCTCTCTGCCTTAGCTTATGAGCCTCTGGCTGCACCTATAATTCTCAGCAATACTCATACCCATAATCTCATCATTACTAAAACTCACAATCCCAGTGCCTCATGAGTCAAGTCTGAAACTCTAGAAGTCCCCGCTGCATGATTGCATGAGACTTGGGGGAACAACTGGACATAAACCATAACAGGAGGTATTATCAAGAATGAGTGGTGGACTTTGTCAAAGGGTTTCTCTCTCTCTCTCTTTCTTTCTTTCTTTCTTTCTTTCTTTCTTTCTTTCTTTCTTTCTTTCTTTCTTTCTTTTCTCTTTCTGTTGTTCTATTACTTTTAATATGAAATAACATTGTGGCAGTTACAAAACTTATTAGTACTACATTTCCAATATTTGATTCAATGCATATTGTTGTCTCATTAGTTATACAGAGCACATGGTGTCGAAGTTATAATTTTTCTAACCATTATTGGTACAGAATTTTTTTCTCATTGAACTAAGAGAAAGTAGTTGTATGCATAATCCAATGTTCGATAGTCACAGTGGGTTATTTTAAAACTGGCAGTGTTGCATGCTGTTGATTTAAGCCTTCTACAACTCAGCATTCTAATTTAGCTTTCTCTTTTATGCTTTGTGGTTAAACTTTTCTGCCGGGTGTTTAAAGGCAAGTTCAAGCAAGACCTGTAGAGCAAAAGGTGTAATTTTTATATCTTCCAAGGTCAGTTAAATCCCCTCAGATTTACTTTGGAACCATGTACTGTGCTTTGTAGAACTGTTGTCATTGTCAGTCATCTGGATGAGTAACGGCCATTGCTTGACCAGTGTTCTCTCTGTGAAAGCCTAAGAAAACGTTTTCTCTCTAGGTGACTCTCCTTTGGCACACTATATATCTTGAATCCCTTTGCTCTGTAGACACATAATCTTGAACAGAAAATTTGGGAAACCACTTAGTAATGCGATGTTAACAGGACAGGTACTCTCTGTCCTGTGTCCTCACTGAACTTAAAAGGCTAGGGCCAAAATATTGGCTATCTTTATAGCACTTTTTTCTCCAATTTTTGGTCTGCAAACTTATGTACTTAAACCTCCAAAAGAAAAGCTGAGTGATACTGTTACTCTATAACATACGTAATTGAGCATAACATCACTGTCTTTCGCAAAATCTTTTTCTGTATCTTTCAAGATAATCATGCCACTTATATCTTTGACTCTGTTGATATAGTGTATTACATGTATTGATTTTCATAATATTGAATAATCACTATATTCCTTGGATGAATCAAACATGGTCATGATGTATTATCTTCATGATGATTTGCTGCATTCTGTTTACTATTATCTTACAGAAGATTTCTACATCTATGTTTGTTTGTTTATTTATTTATTTATTTATTTATTTATTTATTTATTTATTTATTGTCTCTTTGAGACAGGGTCTCACTATGTAGTTCAGACTGGCCTTGTGCTCACTTTTGTAGCCCAGGCTGGTCTTGAACTTACACCAGTCCTCCTGCCTCAGTCTCCCGAGTGCTGGGATTACAGGCGTGCGCCACCATGCCCAGCTTACATCTATGTTTAATAGAGAGATTGGCATATCGTTCTCTGTTTTGGCTAGATCCTTCTCTGGATTTAGTGTCAAGATACAACTTACTTCAAGGAATACAGCAGGGAATAATGCTTCCTTATCAGTTTCTTCAAGTATTTTGAGGAATATTAGCAGTAAATATCTAAATTTCTTGTAGAATTCAGGAGTTTAACTTTGTGGACTTTCCCTTTCTTGTTGGAAAGCTTTAAGATTTTCAATCTCTTTAATTAATATTTGTTTATTTAGAATTTTCATTTCTTCTTGATTCAGCTTTGGAAATTCATATATACTGAGGAACCTGACCATTTCTTCTGTGTTTTGTGTCCAATAGAAGTAAAGATTTTCAAGTTGGTGTTGATAATCTGAATTTCCACCACATCTCTAATCATTTCTTCTTTATCCTTTGTCTTTCCATGAAATTGAGTCTTTTTTCCCTCCCTCTGCCTTTTCTGGGGATAAGTTTGGCTGGAAGTTCATCAATTTTTTATATGCTTTTAAAGATTCTTCTCTTTGATTCATTCTTTGTAGTGTACTTATAGTATTAATTGTGTTAGTTTCAGCTGTGATCTTTATAGTTTCCTCCCTTTACATAGACTTTGGGCTTGAGTTGTTCTTCTTTTCCTAAAAGCTTGAGGTAAAATATTAAGGTGTTTATTTGTACTCACCTTGCTTTCCTGAAATAATAATTCAGTGTTATAAATCTCCTCTTACAACTGCTTCCACTGTGTCCCAAAATTGTACTATATTCTACCTGTATTTTTGCTTAATTGTAGACATTTTATATTTTTAGTTTTGTCTATGATCAATGGAGTTGTTTAGGAGTGTGTTATTTATTTCCCATGGAGTTATGGAGGGTTTCTAGTTACTTTTGCCATTAATTTCTAATTTGATTGCTTATCCAGATCATAAGCATGGCATAATTTCAATTCCTTTGCATTTAATTTAGGACAATGATCTAGCATATGGTCTATATACAGGTGAGAAGAATGTTTCCTGATGATCTTGCTTAGAAAACCCTATTGATATCTAAGTCCACACGTTCACAGGTGTGGTATAGTTTTGATTTTTCTTTTTGCTAATTTTTGTCTACTTTATCTTTGTTGTAATGGTATTTAATATTCCTCTTTATAATTGTTTTGTTGCTTATTTGATTTTTCATATCTATTAATATTCACCTTACATAATTGAGTGTGCCCCAACTTGTGCATACATATTTGTTTGTTATTTCTTTCTCTGAGTTTTCCACTAAATAATAATGTAGTGAAATTCTTTATAGTTTGATCATTCTTCATGTGAAATTCCCATTGTCTTCAAACAGAATCTCTAGCCCTTCTTTTGTACTGCGTTCTTGGAGCAAGTAATGTTTCCATCCTTTAACTTATGGTTTGAATTATTTTTATTTAAATGTGTTTCCTGCATACAGAAATGTTTTGGTTCTTGTTTCTTGAACAATGTTGCCAGTCTATTTCTTTCAATTGGTTAATAGAGGCCCAATTACATTGGTGTTTATTAATGATATATACTTGCATTATCTTTGTTATGATATTTACATATGTTGGTTTCCTGAATTTTGCATGTGTTTAATTGCTTGCTGTGCCTGGTACTTTATTTCTGTTTTTGTTCTTGGAATTGTGATACTATGTTCTCTAGCTGTAATGTATTTTGGAACTCTTTGTACTATAAAGCAGTTCTCTCTGTGGGTCACGGGGGTCAAATGATGACAACACAAGGGTTGCCTAAAGCCATTCCGAATCATAACTGTAGCAAAATTACAGTTTTGAAGTAGCCACCAAAATTATTTTTGATTTGGGGTCACTGCAACATGAGGAACTGTATTGGGGGTCATGGCATTATAAAGGTTGAGAACCACTGTTTTATAGGGTTGTTTTGGCATTCATGAATTTTCTCAGTTGTTCTGTCATGGTAGTATCTTATTTCTCTATTAATTTTGAAATATTTCTGAGTATATGAATCTAGCCTCGGTTTCATTTATTCATTTTTATACATTATAATGAGAAAAAAATAAAACAGCAATGAAACAGTTTTGAATAAGGGTAGTAAGACAGGAAAAATAATTACTATATTTCATATGGTTATCTTTGTAGTAGTTATTCAGAGGACAGGATGCAGACATGATATGATGTCGAAAATATATTAGTATAGCCTTGTGCCCATCGGATCCCTTGCCCGCCTGCATAGAAGGCCGCTGCTGAGACACAAGTCTGTAAGTAGGGACTGCTCCACCTCCTCACACCCTCTCCCGCTGCCCAACCAGAAACCCGCTGCCCTGGACTCTATGTAGGATAGGGACATCTCAGCCACCTACACATACCAGATACTTCCCTGCCTGGAGAACAGCAAAAGGTGCTGGTAGGTACTGTTCCAGACCCTAGACCCTGCATCTTCTTTGGAACCCTGCAGAAAATTCCCTGCAGAAAGGCTGGGTTCATACCCTCCAAGCTAATTCAGGAGCTCAATACCTTGCTAGAGGAGCACAGTGAGTTCACTTCCATGAAGAGCAGCAGGAAGAAGCAGAGTACAGCAGCCAGATCTAGCCAGCACATCTGGAGAAGTTCAAAGTTAGTTGATCCAGGACTGAATCTCAGGAAAGGACAACCGCATAAATTCACCAGAGCTTTACACCAAAGGGCAAAAGACTGTGGTATACAAAATAACAAAGAGAAGGAGCAACATTCAATCTCGGGCCCCAAGACTACACAGAATAAATGCAGGAGACACTAACATAGAATAAACTGGGAATCACACAGCAGAAACCTTGGAATTGATAGCATCTGAAGTATAGAAACAATCAAAGACGCATATAGAATAAATCAGATTAGAAATGACCAATTAAGTAAAAAAAAAAATTGCATGAATTATTAGTGTGTGAAGTATAAAAAAAAAAAAAAACTGCAGAAAATTATATGGGAAATGAGAATATAAATAACCTCTGAAATAAAAAAGAAGAAAACAAAACAAATCTCTGAATTAATAAGACCTGATGTAAAGAAACAACTTGAGAAAGCTAGAGCGGAAAGCAGACTAGAAATAATCTCTGAATTGAAAAAAGAAAGGATAACTATACTGAGAGAATTAATAAATGCTTTTAAAGAAGACACTGATAAAAATTTAAAGGATAATAGAAAAATGGCGTATCCACAGAATGAGCAATATGGGAAAGAAATAAATCACATGAAACAGTTTTAAAAAAACATACAGGACAATAAAATCTCAAGCACAAGCTGGCAAAATTGTATGAACGAAAGTGAATATAGAGATTCAGGTCTTCAAGACACAGTTACAGCTAGTGAAAAGGTAAAAGCGAATCTCTTAAAAACAACTAAGATACAGAAAAAAATAATTCAACATCTGCAAGGTAATGCAAAGATGAACAACATGAGATCAATAGACATCAATGAGAAAGAAGGAGATAATACAAATGATATAAAAATAATATGCGCAGAAGTAATAGGAAAATACTTCCTAAATATGAGATAAAAGACTGACATTCAGTAACTGAGGCATATAGAACTCCAAATAACATCAGTGAAGATAAACACACCCAGACATATAATAGTCAAGATCCCAGAAATCCAGGAGAAAGATAATATAGTAAAAGTTGCTAGAGAAAAGAAATAGAGCACATTTAAACAAAACCCATGAGAATAACAGCAGATTTCTCTTTACTAACTATGAAGTCAAGATGAGCGTGGAGCAGTGGGCTTCAAAACCTCCATAAAAACAAATTCCAGAACAGAATGCTGCACCCTGCAGAACTGTCTTTAATTTTGGTGGAGAAGTGAAAGAGTTCCATGAAAAAGAACAACTACACAAATTCCCAATGACAAAACCAACCTTACACAGCCTACTAGAAGATATTTTAAAGAGGGACACAAATGACTCAAACTCCATGAATGAGAACAGAGAAAACCCATCAAATAGGGCAACCAGTTAAATACAGGAGAAAAAGGTGGAAAACTATAGTAGATAAAAAAAAATTGTCAAGCAAAAGTCAATACATTTCATTTATAACCATCAATGTAAGTGTAATTAATTCTGTAATAAAAAAGAAATAGACTGACACAGTGGATTTGAAAGCAAAATTCAAAAATATGCTGTATACAAGAAACACACCTAACTCAGACAAATTCATAGGCTAAAAGTCAAAGGATCGAAAAATTACTACACTACCCAGCAAATCGGAAAAAAATCAGTCATAGTAATCCTGTTTGTAGATAATCTGAACTTCAAATCAGGATTTATAAAATGAAATAAAGACAGTCATTACATACTGGTCAGGGGAAAAAATCAAGATGAAGAGGTAACACTCATAAATACATGTGTACTCAACAAGGGAGCACCAAATATAAGACAAATCTTAATGGACAGGAAAATCTAATATCCAATAGAACAATCTCATCATGAAATTTTAACACCTCCTTATCAGAAAAAGATAGGTCAAGTAGACAAAAAATTAGCAGAACTGAACTAACATTTGGAATAACTGCATTACTAGACATATACAGTGTTCTAACAACGAGTTCTGAATATGAATTTTTTTGAGCTGCACATGGGACCTTTCCTAAAGTGGACCACATACTATTTCATACATCATGTTGAAGTATGTGCAAGAACACATAAATTATCCCATGCTTATTATTTGACCACAGTGCAATGGACCTGGAAATAAATGATAAGAGAAACCCCCAAAACCAGAAATACATGGAAATTAAAGAAAAACCTCCTCAACAACCAATGAGTTACAGAGGAAATTAACAACCAATTAAACAATATTTATAGTTTTATTAAAATTCAAACATACCCTACTGAAATTTATGAGATAAAATGAAAGCAGTTCTTAGATGGAGATTCTTAACTCAAACATTAAGAAAATAGAATGCAAAGGAATAAATACTCTCGTGTAACACCTAAACCAAGTGGAAAAGGAAGAGCAAATGAAATCAAAAGCCCAAAGATGGAAGGAAATATTAAAGATTAGAGCAGAAATTAATTCAATTAAGACTAAGAAAACAATAGAAAAAAATTAATGAATCAAAAAGCTGGTTCTTTGAAAGATTGAGCAAAATTGATAAGCTCCTAGTTAACCTCATCAAAAACAGGAAAGAAAAAAAACTCAAACTCAAGTAATAAGGGATGAAAAAGGTGATATTACCAAAGACAGAGTAGACATCCAGAAGATCATTAGTAGCTACCTTGGCAATCTTTACTTTCACATATTTGAAGACACAGATGAAATGCTGAGATTCCTAGAAAGTTACACTTTGCCAAAACTGAATCCAGAAGATATAAAAATTCTCGATAACCCAATAACAATGAATAAAATACAAACTATAATAAAAAAGCTACTGGCAAAGAAAAGTCCAGGTCCTGATGGATTGACAACTGAATTTTATAAGAAATTTACAGAAAATATAATCCCAATACTCCTCAAAATCTTCAATGAAATTGGAAAGTAAACAATTCTCCCAAAAACATTTAGCGAGGCAAGTATCATACTGCAACCAAAACCAGAGAAAAATTCAATCAAAAAAAGAGAACTATAGGCGAATTTCCCTCATTAGGTTAGATACAAAAGTCTTCAGTAAAATCCTTCCAAATAGAATACAACAAATCATTAAGAAAATTATTCGTCATGACCAGGTGGGATTCCTCTAAGGAATGCAAGGCTGGATCAACACATGCAAATCTACAAACGTAATACACTATATCAATAGAATCAAATGCACAAACCACATGACCATCTCAGTTGATGCAGAAAAGGCTTTCGACAAATGCCAAAACTCATTCATGTGTAAAGTTTTACAGAAAATTGAAATAGATGGCCTCTACCTCAATTTGATGAAATCCACCTATTACAATCCAAAGGCTAACATCATTATGAATGGGGAAAATGAAATGTTTTACTCTCAGATCTGTTAGAAGGATGCCCTCTATTACCACTCCTATTCAATATAGTACTAGAATCATTAGCTACAGCCATAAAGCAAGAGAGAAAAATAAAAGGAACAAGAACAGGTAAAGAAGAAGTTAAACTATCATTATTTGCCAATGACATATTTTACTTGGAAGACTCCAAACACTCCATCAAGAAGCTACTTCAGTTAATAGGCAAATTCAGTAGCATAGCAGGGTACAAAGTTAATGCTGAAAAATCAATAGCATTACTTTGCACAGATAACAAATGGAATCATTTGGATCATTCCTAAAATTTATTTGGAACCAGAGAAGACCTAGAATAGCAAAGACAATCCAGGGTAAGAAAAACAAGGCAGGGTGCATTACATTTCCTGACCTAAAGTTATACTACAAAACTACAGTGACAAAATTAGCATGGTGTTGCCAAAAAAATAAAATTAGCCCCAAGAACAATGGGACAGATTAGAAGATGGAGAAGTCAATACAAACACAATCAGCCACCTTATCCTTGACAAAGAGGGCAAAAATGTTTACTGGAGGAAAGGTAGCCTCTTTAACAAATGGTGCTAGAAAACTGGCTCTCTACGTGCTGAAAACTATAATGACCCACGTCTATCACCATGCACTAAACTAAAGTCAAAATGGATTAAAGATCTAAATATTAAAAAATAATAATTAAATCTCCTGGAAGAAAAAGTAGGAGAAAATCTTGAAGACGTTGGGGTAAGCGAAGAATTCATGGACAAAAATGAAAATGCACGATTAACAGTTGAAAGTATCAACAACTGGGGCCTCCTCTTGCTAAGAAGTTTTTGCACCTCAAAGGAATTTACCAACAGAGTGAAAAGACAACCTACAAATTTCAAAAAGATTTTAACTAATAATTATTTGGACAAAGTTTTCTATCTAGAATTTATAAAGAAATAAAATTCATTAGGTTCCCAAAATTCACACATCCACTCCAGAAATGAGTATTTGAGATGAACACACACTTTCAGAGAAAGAAACTCAACAAACCTACAATTACATGAAGAAATGCTTCACTTCACTAGCCATTCATGAAATGCAAATTAAAACAAGCCTTAGGTATCATCTGACCCCAGAAAGAATGGCTATCATAAAGAAATCAACCAACTACAACTGTTCCATAGCCTGTGTGGCAAAAGGAACATTTCTCCACTGCTGATCTGAGTACGGACTGGTGCAACCATTATGGAAAGCAGCGTGGGGTCTCCTTGCAAAACTAGAACTGGGAATTCCATTCAGTCCAGCTATCTCCATACTTGGAATTTTCTCACAAGAACTGAAATTATCACAACATTATGATATTTGTGCACTTATGTTTATAGCAGCACAATTTGTGACAGCCAAAATTTGGAAACAACCAAAATACCCATAATATGAAGAATGGTCAAAAAAGATGTGGTATTTTTTATATAATTGAATATTACTCATCTCTAAATAATGAGAAACTACAAGAGCTCATATATAACTGGATGTATCTTGAAGATATACTCACAAATGGAATAAACTAGATTTACATGTGGAAATATAGTATCGTCTCTCTAGAGTAAGAACTCAAAAGAAGAAATAAAATTGGAAAGGCGTAACATCTAAATAGAAATCAAGAGCTTAAGGTTTAATCAACAAAGAGACTACAAGGAGAAAAGATAGGAAAAAATGGCATGAGGAAAAACATGTCCTTATATTCACAGGATGAATTATACAAACTCCAACAGGTTTTTCACACTGAGGATAGCAATGTTTTACAATAAATAATACTATCATTGGAATGCCTGTCATTCTGATCTTTTAGATGTGCACTGCTTCTAATGTAATTTCAGTTTTTGCTTTACTGTCTCTCAAGTAAATGGTTGTTGTACAATAAAACAAAAAAAAGTTATTAAGAGAGTAAGCGACAAGGAGAAATGTCATAGCATTAACTGGCTACAATTTTGTATATACTTAGACTTCTAAATTTCTTTTGAAAAGTGTGTAACTGCTTTTATCACATTATATATAGAGTTATTAGAATATCAATGATGGAAAAATACCAATTCCATGTCCAGTCTAAGACTCTTCATACTCAGAAAGACAGTGATGTTAAGCTCAAGTACCTATGTTACAGAGTAATACTATCACTAAGCTTCTCTTCTGGAGAGTTAAGAATGTAAGTTTATAGGTCAAAAATTAGAGCAAAAGATGAGCTACAAGGATAGCCAATATTTTGGTCTTAGTCCTTGAAAGTCAGTGAAGACTCAGAACATAGGAGGACATAGGTGAAAACTGTGCTGTAACATCCTATAACTCAGTGGTATCTCAAATTTTCTGTTCAAAGAGATTTTGGGGCCACTGAGAAAAGGGATTGAGGATATATAGCAGCGGTTCTCAACCTGTGGGTAGCGACCCTGGTGGGGGTTGAAAGACTAAAACACAGAGGTCGCCTAAAGCCATTCTGAATTATAACTGTAGCAAAATTACAGTTTTGAAGTAGCCGCCAGAATTATTTTTTGGTTTGGGGTCACCGCAACATGAGGAACTCTATTGTGGGGCCACAACATTGGAATGGTTGAGAAACACTGATATATAGTGTGCCTAAGGAGAGTCGCCTAGAGAGAAAACATTTTCTCAGGCTTTCACAGGGAGCAAACTGGCCAAGCAATGGCCATCACTCAATCTGAGAGTTGTCACTGACAACAGTGCTACAAAGCACTGTACTTCCAGAGGATTTTTGACGGACCTTGGGAGATACAAAAGCTACATGTTTTGTTATACATATGTTGTTTTCCCTTGCCCTTAACCACCCAGCAGAAAAGTTTAACCACAAAGCATAAAATGGAAACCTGTAAAAGGATTAAATCAACAGCTTGTGATGTTGTCATTTCTGAGAATAACTCACTATGATTATGGAATATTGGACTATGTATACAACTACTTTCTCTTAGTTCGATGCAAAAAAATTGTATCAATAATGATTAGAAAAAGTATCATGTCTGCAACCTCTGCTCTAAGTAACTACTATGAGGACAACAATATGCATTGTATCAATTATTGGGGTTGGAGTACTAACTTGGTTTCAAACTGTCACATTATTTCCTATTAAAAGTAATAAAAGTAAATAAATAATTTTAATACAAGCCTTTTGTCTCATTGAACTGAAAGTAGCTGTGTATCGGTCCTATTTTGTGTGTACATATATTTTCACAACAAAATGTTCCTTTATTTATTTATTTATTCATCTATTTTTAAACTTCACATTCTGATTTTAACTGTCAGGTTATGAGTTTAGCGTAATATACAAAATAATTAAAACTTTCCTTTTGCTATTGATACCTGCATTACAAATCATTTACAAGATAATATTTTCATATATTGTTGAAAATGTAATTTGAGTCATTCTCTTCCCTCATCCTACTGAGAACTCAGCTTTTTTACTACCTTTGAGTGACATGTTATCTGTCTTTCGCTTTTCTCATTTATTTACTAATATTCTTTTTTCATTCTTTGTTTAAAATTTTGCTCCTTTTTAATTTTATTAGTTTCTACCAGAAAGAAATAGCAATGAGACAGTTTCAGAACCCATCAGTAGGACAAACGCAATAATCAGTACAATGCTTATTATTGTCTTCATAGAAGTTGTTCAGAATACAAGATGCAGACATAAGTTTTCAAAAGATTATTGATACAAATATTTCTTCTAATTGAACTAAGAGAAAGTACTTGTATGTATAGTTCAAAGCTCTATGATAGTAGTGGGTTATCAGCAGAACTGACAATTTTGGTCCTAGCCTTTCAAGGTCAGTGAGGCCTCAGAACAAAAGAGAACCTGCAGGGTAACATCCTGTAACTCAGTGATGTCTCAAATTTTATTTTCAAGGAGATTTTAGCACCACATAGAGGGATCAATGATGTGCAGTGTATCTAAGCAGAGTCACCTAAAGAGAAAACATTTTCTCAGGCTTTCACAGAGAACAAACTGTTTAAGCAATGGCTGGGATTCATCCAGATGGCATAAACTGACAAAAGTTTATTTTATTTTTATTTTTTTATTTTTGCAAAGTTAGTAACGCATGACATAAGGTTGCCTAGACACTAACAGCTGATCCTAACCAAACAGGATGTTTCTCTCAAGACTGAGGTAGCCTATTTGCTTGAGGCACTGAGATCTCGTCCAATCTACACACACTTGATAAATTTCCCAGCTTTCCTGGCTCCCAACATATGTCCCCTTTTTCATTTGTTTTGTCAGAGAGGGATGTTCCATTACAGTTAGAGATGCTACATTTGGGGAAGAGTTTAAAGGACCTTTTTTTCTCCTCTTTTATTATTTATTGTATTCATTTTAATGAGAAAAAAGATAAAATAGCAATTAAACAGCTTCAAGACAGGTTAGTAGGATGGTTATAATTAATACATTGCATATTGATGTCTTATGTTCTATGTTTTTGTATGTGGCATTTATTCATGATAGGGCCAACTCTATCAACTCATTGTTTTCTATACTTTTGAAGTTGTAGTATTTTTGTGAGGAGCATACAAATTTTGGGAAGAAAATAGGCTACTACAGACAGACCTTCCCTGGAAATAGCAGCAAGCATGGCAGGGAGCATATCTTTCACATATAAGCAAACAATCTCATCAATCTCATCATAGCTCTAATCACCTCCTTACCTGACTTTCATGAGATAATATTTCCTCTGCCCTAAGTCATTCCAGGGCCAAGCTTAAGGTAGCTGCAAACCACTATAATAGCCTAAAGCCCATTGGCATTGCTCAAACTAGCCATTCCTAAACTGTGTAGTCTGCTCTGTCTTATATTTCCTTTGAAAACTCCAATTAAGGTTAAGTAAGGTTTTGGCTTATGCTTTCTGCTTTGAAAGGACCTTTTATATTTGATGCCAGTCCAAAAAAAAAGATTTTACGTACTTGAATTCAGAACAACAACTCAATATACTCCAATAGTCCATAATAGCAATGAGTTATCAGCATAAGTGGCAATTTTCAGAGGTTGTTGATTTCAGCCTTTCACAGCTCAGTATATTAATATAGCTCTACTTTTTGTGACTCATGTTTACACTTTTCTGCTGGACGGTTAAGACCAATTTGATGAAAGACGTGTATAACAAAACATATCGCGTTTGTATCTGACAAAGTCAGTCAAATCCCCTCTGGATTGACCCTGCAACCATGTATGGCTGTTTGTAGATCTTTAGTCAGTGTCAGCCATCTGGATGAGTCACAGCCACTGTTTGACCAATTTGTTTTCTGTGAAAGACTAGGAGAATTTTTTTGGCTCTAGGTGACTCTCCTCAGGTATACTACACATTGTTGATCACTTTCCTCTATGGTCCCGTAATCTCCTTGAAAAGAAAATTTGAGACAACACTTAATTACAAGATGTCACAGCAGAGGTTTTCTTCTGTCCTGCGTCCTCAAATGACCTTGAATGGCTAGGACCTAAATGTTGGCTATCCTTTTAGCCCACCTATGTTTCTAATATTTGTTCTGCAAACTTTAGTTTTTAAACATCCAGAGGAGAAGCTTAATGATGGTACTACCCTGTAAGAGAGCCAGTTAAGCTTAATATCACTATCTGAGTGCATATCGAACACCATAGATATAAATTGGAAGTTTATTTTCCTACATCTATGGATAGAATGTTAAAAAATTACACATTTTACACAGCAATTTAAAGATCAAACCATACACAATATTGTAGTAGGGCAATCTTATGACATTTTTTCTTGTCACTCATTTTCTTTTATTACTTTTTCTGTAAACAATTACTTTAAAGAGAGTGTAGGAATGAATGATATGACCCCAGAAGCAGTACATATTTAGAGGACCAGTATCATAGGTATTTCAAGCATAATTTTAGTATTAGACTTTGCTATCTGCAATGTAGTTACTTTGTTCACAGATACCAGCATGAAGAGTTAATCAGGGTGAAAATTCTACCTATTAAGTGCTGTTTTGAAAAACCTGGTGGAAATTCTTAGGACCATTGACTTAACAATCTTGTTTATAAAAATGTATAATTTTCCCCTGCCATATTTCCTAACTTCCTTGTTTCTCTATCTTCATTATTTAATCCTTAGCTCTCTCTTTCAATTTAACTGTTATAGTCAGGCTTTCTTTTAGCACTTGAACTATTTCACTCCAAGCTTTTCTTAATTTGCGAGTTTATATTGAGAATACTCATTTGATTCTGATGAGTTTTGTTTTATACGTGATTGCTTTCTTTTCTATAACAGCTTTGAATATTCTGAACTTGTGTTGTATTTCTCGGCTCTTGTTCATGGTATGAAATTATTTTCATCACAATTAGTTGGAGTTTTAAATATTCTGCTGTCAACTTTGGTGTTTTTTTGCTATGTTTTTCTGTGAATAGTCTTTTTCTTTCATTTTTATTGACTTCTGCATTTTCATTCACACCTATCTAGCTTACATTATTTTACATTGTGTTATCCTGTAGGTATTGATTTCTTCTCTTGATCTCTTATTATTTTTAAGAAAATTCTGCTTTTACAATTGCTACTTAGAATCCTGTCTTCCAGAATTTAAAGTGAATCTTCATTTTCATTCAAGCAGTTTTTCAAACTTTCAGTGGGATTTCTAATTTCTGGTACATCTACTTGAATCCATTTTATATTTTCTATTTCTTTCCTATATTTATCCTTCAGTTTCCATCCTTTTCTTAGAGCACTTCACACATTAACATCTCACATTAACTTCACACATTAACCTCTCAGGGACGCACTGCTTTATCTCACAAAACTTTTTCTGAAATCTAGGTTGAAGTATTTTTGACCCCACAAATCTTACATTCCACATGCACCTAAAACCAGCACCACATGGGTGATGTCAGTGTCTACCAAAAGCTGGAGCAGTTGCTGAGCTTTCATTTATCTTGACTGTAGGGATCGAGTGCCTCCGACCTAAGTTTTGAAGAACATTTTAAGCTAAAGCTATTTTGGAACATGATATTCTCAGATTTTTTTAAAGGAGAATTCTGTTACCTTTGCATCTCTGAGGCAGCAGAGGCTGGAGTCCTGCTACTTCCTGTCATATCTTCAAGCCATTTTTTCCTCTCTGTTTTTTTCATCCTTGGATTTGCTCTGTTACAAACTTTAGTTACAATTGTCTCTTTTATCTTTTCAACCCATACCTTTGTTGGAAGGTTTCTTGTTGCTGTTGTTATTGTTATTCAAATTAACAACATTTGAAATAATTTTTTCTGAGCTCTTTTGTCTTACTTCTCAACATAAATCTATCTAAAAGCCCTCACAGTTGCCATTCAATAATTTCAACATTAGACTGCATTGATATTTCTTCTGCAAGATTAATTTGCTCCTCTTAATCTAAAGTTAAGGTAGTCTCCAGACCTGATCAAAATGTAGACAAACTTTCCATCAAACCGTAATCCCCATCATTTACAGTCTAACAAGCAATATAATTATTTTGTTTTCAGCAGAAAACTTATGAGCTGATCTTTACTAGCAGAATTTCTGTCATGGTTCACATGTGTTCAGCTCTGACTAGAATCTCTCAAGTACAGGCTCAGGTGTTCGAGCTCTACTTTCTTTATCTGGCATCTCTCACCTTTTTCCAATGTTTTATTTCCCACCAAACCAGATTTGAAGCATATTAAAACATATAATCAAGTATTGTCATGGGAACTACCTACCTCAGTCTCAGTACCAAATTATCAGATATTTTTCCTTATTGCTGCGAAGAATTTTTTTTTGAGCAGAATAGATTAATTAAGGGAAAGAAATCTCCTGTCTGAGAGAGGGACAGGAGAGGGGTCCAGAGCAGTTGTCCCCCAGAAGGAAAGGCTTAAATGATTTTAACATTGTAGAGATTCTAGTCTATTATCAGGTGGCTCTAAAGCATGGTTGCATTGCAGACTGCATTACAGAGAAGACATAGTTCATAGTTGGCAGAAGGTAAGAAAACCAACAAAGTGATCTTCACAGATTTTTTCCATTCCTCTTATTCCCTATCCAGGCAATGGAGAGACTAAAGTGGTGTCAAAACAACAGTTAGAATGATCTGCTAACTATGTACTCTTAATTGAAGCAGTGTACCTTGAACTAAACACACTCTTTTATTTTAATTTTTTTTTCTTGTTTCAGAACCTTTGTTTATTCGCTCATTTTTATGGCCGGCTCAGCCCGCTCCAAGGGCAGGGCTGCTGCAGCATGTGGTGCTGGGGATCGAACCGCGGTCCATGAAGCCGCCCAAGCTTTACCAAACAGGTGCTTTAGACCACTGAGCCATCCCGCCGGGCACCTAAACACACTCTTTACATCCAGCCTCCTCTGAGAAAGCCCCACATATTACAGCATGATGCTTTGGGGGGCGAATATTTGAACAAAATCCATCTAAGCACACATGTCTAAATAAATGTTGCATTCAGTTCATAAGTTATTTTCTTTTCCAAATTTTGTTTGTTTGGGGATGTACATATATGTATTTGTTAGAAGTGAGTTTGCACATTCTGTAAGTAATGCCCTGGCTGCATACCCCTCTTAGAATTTGTAATACTTTCTTCTGAGGGCAAAAGTTTAAAATGAGAATGTAAAATTTGAAAAACTTTACTAGTGTAATTTTTATCATATTAATAAAAAGGTAATTTCTGAAAGTTTTTCTTCAAAATTTTTCTCTGTACATCATTACAGAGGTAAAACTAAACATTATTTTATTTTACTTTTTTTTTTTTTTTTTTTGTCTTTTTGAGACAGGGTCTCGCTATGTAGTTCAGGCTGGCCTTGAGCTCACTTTTGTAGCCCACGCTGGTCTCAAACTCACACCAATCCTCCTGCCTCAGCCTCCCAAGTGCTGGGGTTACAGGCGTGAGCCACCACGCCCGGCTAAACATTATTTTAAAAAATTAGGAAATATTTGTAGTTCACGCAACTTTTGCATGGGTGCTAGGTTTATATGCTACATGTTTTTGTCCTAAATCCCCCTCTCCTGCCTTCTCCATCACTACTTCCTTATACATTTTTCCTATCTCATTCTTGTTTACATCATTAATCATAGCTCATATTATAGCATATGTTTGTATTAATTAGGTTAGCAGGTTCTTCTACAAGACATATCTTTATTCTGTGTATTTTCCTGCTCACCAATCACATTTGTTCCCTTGGGCCACTTTCCTCATGCAGAAAATAATCTCCTTGTTCCTTTATATCTGTGATTTATTATTCTATTTTTTTGCACTTTACTTAAATCTACTTAATTTACTTAAATGAGAGATACCATACAGCATCAAAGCTTTTGTGTGTGGTTCATCTCACTGAACATGACATATTCTAAGTACCAAAATTTTCTTACAAATGACTCAAATTCATTAGTGTTCCATTATATAGACAAAGTACATTTCGTTATCCAGTTGTCTCTTCATCATGTAAAGACTGATTTCAGGTTTTAGTTGTTGCAAATTGTGCTGCTACTACTATGGATTCATATACATTTGTTATGATTTCTATATAGCTGTCCCCCCAAAACCTCATGCAGTCATGGAGCAGCTTCTGGAATTTGTAACTGATTATTATGAAAATGAGTGTTGCACTTCCCCTGGACAGGTGATTTGCTTGTAAATCTACGGGATGAGGAGAAGTTAGCTACTTGAGCTGTTGCTAGCTCTCTCACACAGTGCTTGCTCTTACTTGCCAATATGAAAGGTTGCTCTCTGCCATGTGCCACTCTGCCTAGGAGCCAGCTGACTATGAACTGAAAACTCAAGTATCTGTGAGCTAAATAAAACTGTCCTTCCCTGATTTTGAGTGTCAGGTATTTGTCCCAGCAATGACAAAAGAGTAACTAAGACAACAATTATAGCTGTAGTGTGATGTATTAAATTCTCTGAGGAAGGGGCTGGAGAGATAGCTCTGTGGCACAAGTATGTGCCTGGCTAGTGCAGTGTCATGTGTTTGCACACTGATCCTTCAAAAAAATTCGCTGACGATGATATCTAGCAGGGAGATAGCTAGGTCATACGGGATTTCTAATTGCTATTCTTTGAGAAATCTTGTAATGATTTCCATAATAATTGAAGCAGTTTACATTCCCACCAGAAATGAAGTAGGGGTTTGTTTCTTATCACATCCTTCTTAGAATTTCCTGCTTTTCAATTTCTTACTAATTTTGTCACTCTTTCAGGAATAAGAAGAAACTTTAGCATTGGTTTAATTCACATTTTTATAATGGCCAAAAATGCTGATCTTTTTTTATGTATTTGTGACCTCTTATATGTCTCAATCCAAGAAGTTTCTTTTTTTAATTACTTTTTTTAAAAGAATTTTTTATTTTATTTATTTTTTTCTTGTTTCAGAACCTTTGTTTATTCACTCATTTTTATGGCCGGTTCAGCCCGCCCTGAGGGCAGGGCTGGCGCAGCATGTGGTGCCAGGGGATCGAACCGCAGTCTCTGAAGCCGCCCAAGCTTTCCCAAGCAGGCACTTTAGACCACTGAGCCATCCCCCTGGGCCCCAGAAGTTTCTTTTTATTTTAAAGTTTAGATATTTGATCTATTTTGACTTTAATTTAGCTAATATATATTAACATAAGTAAAAACTATTTCGTTTTGTGTTTTCCAGGGCCAAAATATGTTTGGAATTGATGTCATTGAAACACCCGAAGGAGATAAGATGCCACAACTAATAGTACAGAGAGAGTTAGATAGGGAAGAGAAGGACACCTATGTGATGAAAGTCAAGGTGGAAGATGGTGGATTTCCTCAAAGATCTAGTACTGCTATTTTACAAGTAAGTGTTTCTGATACTAATGACAATCATCCTGTGTTCAAGGAGCAGGAAATTGAAGTTAGTATACCAGAAAATGCTCCTGTAGGTACTTCAGTGACACAGCTACATGCTACAGATGCTGACATTGGTGAAAATGCCAAGATTCATTTCTATTTCAGCAACCTAATCTCAAATGTTGCTAAAAGACTATTTCTCCTCAACACTACAACTGGGCTTATCACAGTCAAAGAACCGATGGATAGAGAGGAAGCCCCAAACCACAAATTACTTGTTTTGGCAAGTGATGGTGGATCAATACCTGCAAGAGCAATGGTTCTGGTAAATATTACAGATGTTAATGATAATGTTCCATCAATTGACATTAGATATATCATCAATCCAACTAACGGTACTGTGGTTCTTTCAGAAAATGCTCCACTCAACACTAAAATTGCTCTAATAACTGTGACTGATAAGGATGCTGATCACAATGGTAGAGTAACATGCTTCACAGATCAAGAAATTCCTTTTAGGTTAAGGCCAGTATTCAGTAATCAGTTCCTCCTTGAAACTACTGCATATCTTGACTATGAATCTACAAGAGAATATGCTATTAAATTGCTTGCAGCGGATTCTGGCAAACCCCCTTTGAATCAGTCATCAATGCTCCTCATTAAAGTGAAAGATGAAAATGATAATGCTCCAGTTTTCACTCAGCCTTTAATAAGTCTTTCTGTTCCTGAGAATAACTCGCCTGGCACTCAGTTAACAAAAATAAGTGCAACAGATGCAGACAGTGGGCATAATGCTGAGATCAGTTATCTGCTGGGTATGGATGCTCCATCAGCATTTGACTTGGATCAACGTACAGGTATCCTGACTGCAGTGAACAAACTAGATAGAGAAAAACAAGAAAAATATTATTTTACTGTTCTGGCAAAAGATAATGGGATACCACCCTTAATGACCAATGCCACAGTTTTTGTTACTGTTCTTGATCAGAATGATAACAGTCCAATTTTCACTCACAATGAGTACAATTTTTATGTCCCAGAAAACCTTCCAAAGCATGGTACAGTAGGACTAATTACTGTGACTGATCCTGATTATGGAGAGAATTCTGCAGTCACCCTCTCCATATCAGATATGAATGATGAGTTCACTATTGATCCACACACAGGTGTCATCAGGCCAAATATTTCCTTTGATAGAGAAAAGCAAGAAGCATATACTTTCTTTATAAAGGCTGAGGATGGTGGGAGAGTGTCACATTCTTCAACTGCTAAAGTAACCATAAATGTGGTTGATGTCAATGACAACAAACCAGGTTTTATAGTCCCTCCTTCTAACCACTCCTATGAATTGGTTCTTCCATCCACTAATCCAGGCACGGTGGTCTTCAAAGTAGTTGCCATTGACAATGACACTGGCATCAATTCTGAGCTTCATTACAGTATCATAGGTGGAAACACAAAAGGCCTCTTTGTAATTGACCAAACAACAGGCAATATCACACTGAAAGAGAAATGTGTTTTTGCAGACCTCGGTTTACACAGACTAGTAGTTAAAGTTAAGGACTTAGGACAACCTGATTCTCTCTACAACACTGTGATTGTCAATCTGTTTGTGAATGAGTCAGTTTCTAATGTGACACTGATTCATGAATTGGTTCAGAAAAGCATAGAAAGAGCAGTGACCCAGAATACTGAGACAGTTGATGCATCTTCATCAACAATTGATTATGTTAAAATCATGGTTGCTATTATTGCAGGCACCATAACTGTCATGTTAGTAATTTTCATTACTGCTGTTCTAAGATGTCGTCAATCACCACACCTTAAATCTACTCAGAAAACCAAACAGAATTCTGAATGGGTCACTCCAAATCCGGAGAACAGGCAGATGATAATGATGAAGAAAAAGAGAAAAATGAAGAAACATGTCCCAAAAAAGTTGTTGCTTAACTTTGTCACTATTGAAGAAACAAAAACAGATGATGCTACCAATGATGGAAATGGGGTGACACTAGATCTCTCAATTGAGCTTGAAGAACAGAACGTGAGCAAGTACAAGTGGAGCACTACACCAAGTACCTTCAAGCCTGATAGTCCTGATTTGGCCCGGCACTACCAATCTGCTTCTCCACAGCCAACCTTCCAGATTCAGCCTGAAACTCCCCTGAATTCAAAGCACCATATTATCCAGGAACTACCCCTTGATAATACCTTCGTGGCCTGTGATTCCATGTCCAAGTGTTCCTCCAGCAGTTCTGATCCTTACAGTGTGTCTGAATGCAGCTATCCAGTAGCAATGTTCAAGACTCCTGTGTCTATACACACCAGACTGGTAGGTAATCCAAGTTTCTAAATAACCATTCTAAATTTATGTTATTATTATTTTAACTAATGGTAAAACATTACATAATCTGACTTGCAGGAGGATAAATGTAACCACTGTGTGCAAAATATTTGAGATAAATGTATGATTTCATTTTAGTTGATAAAATGTCTAAACAAAATAAGAGGTTTTTGTATAAAATGAAAGCGTAAGATAATGGTTCTACCAGGGCCAATTTGTCTTTATGTAGCAGAATGATGCTGGTATAATGGAAAACTTGCATAGCAAGGCTTCTGGAACTGCCCTAATTATCACTGTGTCACTGAACAGAAAAGCTTGAGTTAGCACACACAAAGTTTTTAAAATGTGATGAACAGCTCTTCATGGCGTCGAGAATTTCATCTTCATTTGGAAAATCTATGGTTTTCAAAGGCATTAAATGGTACTATGATATCCATCTTCCATAAATTAACATGTTTCTTGCCTGCAAAAGAAGATTAACAATAATTTTCAGATTAGGAACTCAATGAGGTTAGAAAAATAATATCAAGTTCTTTCTTATGCTCGAGGCAATAAATAAAATACATGAAAACTCAATTTTAGATAAACGCTTAAATAGTTGCATATTTATATAAGATAGTCAGAACTTATCAGAAGATATTCTATAATGTAATGAATTTTTGAAAATATAGTATATTCGTTTTTTTTTACAATGGGCACAAAGGGAAATAAGAACATAGCAAGACTCAAGAAATATCATCATAGTAATTTAAAGCCAGTATGAAAACTCAAGTTTATGTAGCACTTCTTAAAACTTATAGTCCAAATCTAAATGAAGTAATCTGAAAAATGAAAAGTACTATTTCTCAATAAGGTTAAGTGATAGAATTTATCCATTTTTTTCTCTTTCTCTCTTTCTGAGGTATGCTCCATGTTGGGGTCACTTTTCTGAATGTGTACCTCTTAAAGAAGTATTTATCTCATTGGCAGTACACAAAATCTTTAGAAAAGTTATTCAAGAATAATAATACAGTTGCAATGTAAAAGTCAAAGGAGTTTTTATCACAGTGAGTTAGAAATATTTAATATTTCCACTATGTTTTAAGGTAACCATGCAGAGAAATGTTCCATATGTTTGGTAATGTTTACAAGAAAGGAAATAATTCAAAGATATGAAGAGTTAAATAATATGTAATAATATTAGTGTTTCTATTTTGATTATAGAATGAAGGTAAAACTCATTCAGTTGTGGGTGAAATTTTGCTATAATAAGCTTGCAATTAAATGATGTTGCAGAAGATATAATGAGTTTTTGTCTTTGTATAATGTTCCTGTTTTGCTGTGAGAGATCTTATAGCACATTTCTCTTACAATTTGAATGAGTTCAATGTTTATATTCATTGCTGTATCATATATGCCCAATCCACAAAATACATGGTTAATATCTCATGACATGTTTTTGTTTGTGCCCTTATTCTCTAATTTTATTGCTATTTTCCTGCTTATAAATATTTTGCAATAAAAACATAGTTTATGAGTGACATTTTGTGTGTTGTATATTCTAACTTCTTTTGTCTGGGGTAAATGTATGCATGCTGTACAAAAGTATACAAAGAAGGGAGTGTGAGGACTATAAAAGATATTGCTTACTAACCAGTTCAAACTTAATAGAACAAATTTTGGTTTCAATTGATTTTTAAGGTTTATATTTTATGAGATAGACTAATTTTTCTTAGGTGTGTAAACAAATAAGGCATTGATAAAAAGAAAAAAATAAGCATTTTGCAAGTATTCTCCTTTGTTTTTGGTATTTTTAAATTTTATGACCGTAATTAAATTAATAACACTTTCCTGAGAGGATAAATCATATTAAACAGATGATACAGTTTTCAGTAAGCATAATACAAATGCCTTCATGTGTTAGGTAAAACATGCAAAGAACTGATAATTAATTACTGGCGATATTTAAGTTTTAATTAACTAAAAGCACTGTGTTAAAATGAGTAAGTTATCACATGATAATTTTGTTTTCCTCACAACCTAAAAAAGTTACATAGTTTATGTCATTGTCTCACAGCTGTTTCATACTCATTAACATTTCATTGTGAATTTGTGAACTTAGCTATTAGTGAGAGTAATGAAATACAAAAAAATGTTTGTAAGAAGTTTTTGGTACATTTGCCATATTTTCATTCCTTCTGAATACTTTTCAATTTATGACTAATGTCCAAGAAAAAATCTTATATTCATTGAAATTGTAGGATGCTAATAAAAAAGAACATACATTCAAAATGAAATATATATTTAAAAACTGACATACAGTATGTATGTTTTAAAAAGCATATATAATAGAAGTGTGTATCAGTAAGTATAATAAAATTTCATTGTAAATAAAATTCAGCCAATGAAAGAAAATAGTACTGTTACCAAATATTGAACATATTTCACTTTATTTATTTAGTTAGTTATTGGCGCACCCAGGGATCGAACTCAGGACCTTGCTCTTCCCAGACAGGCAGTTGTGCCCCTGAGCTATCTCCCTGGTCCCATTCAAATTATTTCAAACAGTGAAATTTATTTTCAAAATGAGGGTTCATCATTAAAATAAAATTCAGTTCATTATTTATCTGAATAAAAATATTCATGATGAGAAATAAACTATGTTAATAGGCTATAACATACAAGAAATCATATCAGAAATTTTACATTTTAACAGAGAACACAATATTTTCCATAAAATAGAATTGTCCTGACCCGTTGTTCAGAAAAACACAGAGGTGTCATTGCGTAGGAATGTATCTACTGCATGAGGCCACCTGTATCTGCAGAACATGATGTACTTCTTTGACATAAATTTTTGCATTTATCAAAGAAAATTTTTCATACGTATTTGTGCTTGAAATTTAAGAAGAGAAATCCATACATGATTTTCTATTAATACCTTTCAGAGCAAGAATCTAATATTTGTTTCTCATGGCTCTACAAATTTTAAGTGTTAAAACTATTCTATAATAAATTTTGTTAATTTTCATATATAAGAAATACATTGCTAGAATCAAGACTTTCTTAGCACAGTTCTTCAATTTAAGTGAAAAGGAAATTGAAAGTAATATTACTGAGTTGTCCTGTATATGAGTTACTATATTTCTTCAACCCTAAAAAATATTTTAACAAATTTCTCTAATTTGAGTTAAATAAACTTAAAATTTTAGTATTGCTGAAATAAATAATAAAAGCTTTGGAACGTTTTAAATCATGGCTGAAATAATTCTGTACATATATTGGATTCAAATGATAACAGCATTCAGTGTCCTGGAATAGGATTAATATTAACTACTGTTAAATTAAATAACTGATTTCATGCATCTGTATTTTGCTATTTGATTTTAGCCATGTAGCATGCTTGGCAAATAAGATTTGTAGAACACAACCATCTGATTTTGATAACTTGTTATTTTTCTTGCCCTCGACCAATTCCAGGACATCAACTATTGAAATCTACAGTAAGATATAACTTTCTAACAATAGCAAGTCCATTCCTTATCAAAATATGTGAATGAATTGTAGCTTTAAAATTTGGCTAACATCATTAATTTTGTAAACAGAATTTTCCACTATGAAAAGAAATCTAAAACAACATTAAACATGATGTCTCAGTGATCCTTGTATTTATTTACCAGTAATTTTAATTGAAGTATATATATATATATATATATATATATATATATATATGAATGCATTGCAGTGACAGAGTTGTATCATGCTGTCTCTCTGTTTGCTTTCTATGAATGTCATCAAATGTGACATCGTAATACTTTTTTATTGTGCACACTGATGTTTAACAAGTCTATAGTTAAACTTGGAATTACTTGCCCTAACTGATAATGGTTTAGGCACCATCACCAAACGTTTGAAAGTGAGGTGCAGCTGTACAAGGTACATTTTAAAAATTTTCAAGGGGACAAGATATTTTTGAATCCAAAACTTCAAAACTTTTTCAACATTCTACTCCAATGATTTGAAAATATTCACGCTAATTGTCAACACAAAACTTGTGATTATCAACTACTCTTCTTAAAATTTGGATGATAGAAAATAATCTTTTGTGGATTTTATGTTGATTATAACCACACCATAAGCGATTTCATTACTAATCTTACTGTGACAAAAGCAAGTTTCACTTCTCCATAAATTTTAAAATAAAAAAGTTCTTTCTATTTTTAAGAAGGAAAAGAAAAAAATATGGTCATGTGGTGGTAAACACCTGTAATCTCAGCACTTGGGAGGCTGAGGTGGGAGATTCACTCAAAATTCAAGAACAGTCTGGGCTACAAAGTGAAGTCAAGGCCAGCCTGAACTGCATAGCAAGATACTGTCTGAAAAAGAAAAAGACAAAATAAAATGTTCTTCATGTTCCCTGTTATTTAAGTCTACTGTTATTTATTTAGTATGATGTAAAAGCATTTAGATGCTTATCATGCTCTTTAGCATTTCATATTAGTATAACTCCTGGATATTTAATATTTAGGTGATATTTAAAAATAAGTCTGTCAAAATTTCTGTTCTCATTGACTCAATAATGAATCACATTTTGCCTCCAATAATATCAAGTTCTTTGAGCATATATACCATCAGGCTGTTTAAATAGCAAATAATTGTAATTTCTAAATATAACTACTTCTCGTATTGAGAAATATCTCGTAATTTGCAACATTATTTTATATATTTATCAGTGCAATAGAAAAATACTTAAAAGTTAAATTTAACTTTGTGCAAGATAATCAGAATAATTTTGTAGCCTCACCCTATCTCTTATTGATAAGCTGAATATATCAGTGTGACACAAATTTTTCCATAAAAATATAAAACATGAGTTATTTAAATATATATCTAAAGTGAGCCCTCTTCTGTATGATAAACTAAGAATGGGAATTCTGAAATCCACAGTCTTAATGTACTTGTAATTAAACTGAGACCCAAAAAGTGTATTAGGAGTTCAAGTATCTCATACTACTGTGGCTTCAAGATCATTTATGTATATAATCACTACATAACTGCATTTGAAATGATTGTTCCATGATTAATCCTATCCTTCCATTTTACATACATTTGTGAGCTAAGGGAAGGAACTTCATTTTATTCTATTTGATTTTGCTTGTGAGTAACTCCTATTATTCTGTATACATATATATGTACACACACACACACACACACACACACACACACACACATATATATATATATATATATATACATATATATATATATATATATATATATAGAGAGAGAGAGAGAGAGAGAGAGAGAGAAACAGAAACAGACTTTTAAATCATTTAAAGGTTTTATGAGTGTCTGTTTCACAGAACAGGAAAATAGAACATTTATTTTTAAATCTGTGACTCCATGTCTCAGAATGCAGTTTATTTGAGCAGAGATCTTCTAAACCGACTTTCTGCCAGATCTTTGTGCTAAAATATTTACCTAAATTTGCCAATAATGAGACTTAATGGTACTGAAAATGAGTTATTGATGAAAATGGACTGTATTTTTGGCATTTAACTATATTACATCTATTCTTTTCTTTTGAGGGAGTATTGATATTTGAGAACAATACAGACATTGACTGTAATTTTTAACAGCAGCCAAAGAGGATAAAAATAGATATCTCTGTACTTGTGCTCTTCCTAGCAGCTGATTTGGAGTTATTTTAATTTAATTTTCATTATTATAACGAGGTCTCAGACATTTTCCAATCCCTTTGTTGGTGTTAGAAGTGTCTTTAAAAGCCTGTCTGGTTATTAGCTTAGAAAGTAAATAGAAAAAGACAGGTGAACAAATCTTAAGACTAGCAATCATAGACAAATATAAAGAAATTTGCATGACCTTTTCTCAATTATTAGTGTGCTACATGGTTATCACTTAAAAATAGAAGATATTTACTCCGTTACACTCTTCATAAGTATATTTTATTAAAATTCACATTTCATAAATAAAACTGAAAAGTGTCCCTCAAATTACTTTAAGTATAAACATTTATTTTAACAGTAAGATACATAAGCCCTTTTATTCCTCACTTTGTTTTTATGTACAATGATAAAAATAATTTTAAATTCATCTATTAATTAATGATTTGTGTATATCCTGTTTTTTTTATTGACCACCCTCTCCACACTGATAATAAAACTCACATACTTTAGAATAATTTTTATAAACTAAATACAGATTCAATAAATCAATCACCACTTTGAACAATATTTATAAATTTTAATTTCAACAGAAAACACCAATGTTTCATGCTATTTTCCAGTAATCTATGGGATTAACTCTTTAATTATAAGCTATATTTGGGCTTCCCCTTAAGTACGTTTTCCTTCATGTCAACTAAATGAAACAGGACAAGCAGATCTTAATCTTATGTGAATTTGTTAAATCATAAATGCTGCCTATAGTACTCTTCCTTAGTAGGCATTTTTCTTGTTTAGATGTAGGTTTGTAGCACAATCTAGGGTGCTGTGATAATATAAAATTACACATATTATATAAAATTAGGTAATTCAGCAATTTGTTCTTTTATTTCACTATGGATGTTTACACACGACAACTGTGGTGCAATGTTGTACTTAGTACTGGAAGCATAATTTTGTTCATAAATATAGAGGAGCTAACTGATTTTTATTTTTCTTTTATATGTGATATACATTTCCGTTAATAACCGACTTGCCCTTGACCACCCAGCAAGGAAAAAAAAGCGCTTAATTACAATGCATGAAACGCAGAGCTAGATTGGTCAGATGAGCTTTAGGAGGCTTAGATTCAATAGCCTCCAACATCACAAGCTTTACTGGTGGCACACTGCAATTGCAGAACATTTGACTGTGTATGTATCTGCTTCCTCTTAGTCCAAAGAGAAATATATTCTTTTCCTTTTTTTTTTCTAAGCAACATCAAAAGGGAGGTGTGTCATGCCCACACACTGTACTCTGTAGAACGATTGTGTGGACAATATGCAATATGCCAACTTTCAAAGAAAAGAAAGGGAAAAAGAAAAAGGTGGGGAAAAAGTAATGTTGATTTAGAAGGGTAAATGTTTAATTGTTTGATCAATCTTATATACCTATATGTATTAATCTAAACTGATCTGATGATGAAAATATGTGATATAACCATTGCTAAATTTAAACAATAAAATATTAAAATAAAAATGTATATTTCATTAGAAAATTAAGGATAGATTACAGAAGAATAATTTTGAAATTATTTGTCATTTGTTTCAATATAGATGAATCATTTCTTTAAATAGTAATTTGGTTTAGAAGATAAATAAATTTGTAAATTTTGTATTTATAACAAAATGTTGTCTTCATTTTATATCAGAAATGGCACATGTAGGCCCTTTTGCACATATCCATTAATGATTTATTATGTATATTTATTTTTGGAGGTATAAACTTAAGCAAATTCACACAATGGTATCGCTTAATTAGTTGACAGTATAGTACAAGCAAGATTAATATCCTCACCATCATACCAACTTTCTTACAGTGAAATTATCAAGGCTTCTTCAAAAAAATAATTAAAATAAATGCTATACATATTTCTACCAAAAACTCCTTTAGCCCAAGCAACAAAATTATTTAAGTATTTCAAGTAGTGTTACAATAAAACATTTTTGAATTTTGCATATTATAGAAATACTCTTCATTTAACTTTTTGAGACAGGGTCTCACTATACAATTCAGGCTGGCGTTGAACTCACTTTTGTAGCCCAGACTGGTCTCGAACTCACACTGATCCTCTTGTCTCAGCCTCCTAAGTACTGGAATTACAGATGTGTGCCACCACACCCACTTTAGAAATTCATAATTCAAATTGTTTTTAGATTTTTCTTGTAAAGGCTTTAATTTTCTACTTATCTACATATCAACAGATATCCTTCAATTGGGAGTGAAAATTTTTAATTGTCATGTTTCATTAGCTTTTAGATACTCATATTGACATAATGATATAAATGAAAGTATTGCAGTGGATTTTCTAAAAATATTTTCAATTTTCTTTCTTATTATGGAAAAAGTAATTGTTGGTTGATTTGTCTAAATGTTAATCTCATTCAATGCAATTATCTTTTCAAAGCATTTGATTCTTTTGTTTTAAAATTTGGCAAAAACAACAGATAAATAAATGCCTTTATCAGATATCCAATTAGGAAAAGTTTAAATACTTCTCATTTGACGCTACTCAGTAAAATTAAAATTAAATAAATTCTCTGTAGTATATTACTCTGACAATATGTTATATAAAAATCTGTAAATGGGAAAATATGTTTGCTTCTTTTTTGGATATCAGAAATAATTTCAATTAAAAATCATTACAAGTTACAATATTAATATTATAACTGAAAATAATTTGATCACAAACATTATTACTTGACATAAAATTATTTTCAGTACTTTACTCATGCAGATCTTATAGCTCTTCATTTACACATTACAACTGTGAAGTTATGAAAATAAAAATTATTACCATCTCCTTTGGCATGTACATATTTCTATAGTACCTTTGCTAATGTTAGAACAAACATACGAAAATATAGTTTCATTATCAGGCATAATTAGTTGATACACACTTTAATAAGAAACTACAAATCATTATTTTCTTGTTTTTGATCAGTTTGTTGTTCAATATTTTGCATTGGATGCTACTTTACAGAAAATGTCATTTGTAATTTCTCATGCTCATGTTAAATAGTAACATTTTTCACATAAATTCAGTTAACAGAACACGGGCTGGGAAGACAGCACAGCAGAATAAACACCTGCCTGAAGTGTGCAAGCACCTGAGTTTGAACTCTAATACGACACACACACACACACACACACACACACACAAACACACACATGCACGCATGCACGCACAAAGATTCTTCCATTACTAAGACATCTAGAGGAAAGTGTAATTTTCACTGTAAATGATAATATTTTTGTTAAATTGACAACATTTTGTGATTTCTTAAACACAAATTTTGGAATGACAACAATATGGTAACAGCATGAGCTTACATAGAAAAACAATTGAATATGCCTATAAATTGTCTGAAACAAGAGGAACAATATTTTTGGAGTATTTGATAATTCAAAAGGTGTTACAATTTACCATTGTTTAAATATTATTTCAATATACATACAAATTATAGAAAAGATAAATGTGTATCCAAATGCTTTACATTTGAAAATTGAACGGAAAATCCTGTAAAACTCATACTTAAAAGTTAATATACCTATTTGTGTGTCAAGAAGTTTTTAAATGTGATCTAAAATTACAGTGGGATGGAAAAGACATAGTGTAAATAAAATCACAGATCTTTACATATAAGTATTTCCGTTCTACACATTTATAGTAGAATTAACATGATACAAACCTTAACATTAAAATATAACATACTAACATTCATAGTGTTATTTGTTTATTTTATACTATTGCGCCTCACTTCCAAAATATATTAATTCTTCTTTCTTCAGATAATCCTGGATACCATCTTTCAGACAGCAAATACCCTTGACATATTCTGTGCATTCAGATTATACTCTCATGTGATTTTTAAATTTAAATCAGTTCATATGGAGCAGGAATTATTTTCTTTATGAAGGTTTCTATTTTCTAAATGAATAAAGTTCCAGTAATTTTGATCTGATCTATTACAAAAAGCAATAACATGACTGAATATTAGTATATAGGTTTCATTACAAGAGAAGAAAGAATAATTTGTGTTTACATGCAACTTTAGCCAGTTGGTATAACTAAGACATATCTAAATAAATGTCCATTATCATTCCAACTTTATTAAGTATTAACATTTTATTCATGTTAAAATATATTAGAATAGAGGAAATGAAGTAGTTTATTCAATGTCCTAAATTTTATGGATTAAATTGATTTTGAAGTGGTTATGGCATTGACTTATCATGATCAAATAAATGCATATATGACTATTTGTGTATATAAATGCACATCAATGTTTGTAAAAATCTCAGTGTGGATTATGGCTTGATTTACATCATGGAATTATTTATGAGCTAGATTAAATTTTCAAATTGTGCTATATATAAAGCATTTTGAGTTTGAAACCTAGTCCCGCAAAAAAAAAAAAAAAAAAAAAAAACATTTTATGATTCCATATTTTTTTATTTTCTTTCCTTATTATAAATCGGGGACTTGTTATGTAGTTCAGTTTAATCTTGCACTCTTTATATAGCCCAGGTTGGCTTAAAACTCATTCAATCCCTGCCTCAACTTGCAGACTGTGGGTATTACAGACATGTGTCACTACATCTGTTTCTATGATTTTTGTTTTTGTACAGTTTGTATTAAAAACAAAAATTAAAAATCCTGTGATGTTAATATTGCAAATATTTAAAATATCTGTTACTTTTAAGCTCTAGCTTTTGGTTTCCAATTTGTGAAATTTTTTAAAGGAATAAAAAGGTTTTTGTGTAACTATGTTAGACTGAACATTAAAGAACAGATTTCAACTGAAACATATGTACATTATAATACTGGTTACAGTTCATGGAATTTCAGTGCATTAAATGTGTGTATTCTGTAATAAGAGAAATACTTATAAAATAAAATTGTTTATGTATTGCAATAACATATCTTCTGATATTATTTGACATACATATTGTCATCAGAGATTAATAATTTGTTAACAGCAATGACCTGTAATAGTTTAGTAAAGTATCATCACATATTCTTGATGCTATAGGTCTTAATCTATGTTGGCTTGGGCAAAATTTTACACATTGTCATTCTTGTTCAACAATATCATGAAATAACTGATTTTTTTCATTAACTCAAAGCAATAAAGTAAATGATTATAAATTATATGTGCTGAAGTTCTGGTTTTATGGATTTTATTGTATTTATTTTCTTTAAATATTGGTAACATAATATTTATTTTTCACTATAATTGATGAAACATGGAAGATAGTAGAGTTTATCGTGAGTTCAAACAGTTAAATATGTGTCACACTTCTGTGAGCCAAGCAATGTGATATATATAGCTGGTTTTATTGAATGATGGGATACAAAGATGCAGAGATCGAGAAATTCAAGACAATTTATGTTCTCCTCTAGTTAATATTCGCATTAAACTGCTCTTGCAAGACAATTTTAGTTCATTTGTTAAAATATATTTTTCAAAATCATCTCTAGATAAAGAAAGATACATAAAAGTGAAAACTATTAAACTAAGTTGTTTCTATCACAATAGTTTGTGTGTGTGCATGTGTGTGTGTGTGTGTGTATATGTGTGCTTCAGTAAGTACATTACTAGAAAGGTATATATTAGACTTTAGTAAGAATGTTAATGACCTATTTCAAGAAGCATTCTAAATTCAGCAACACTTTATTTGAACTAGCCATTAAATCTAGTTGTTCTAAACTCTAAAATGCTTCCTATATCTGTTACATTCCCCTTTCTCTTTCAAATTTTCATGATGAGTTTCCTGCTTAGAAACTATTGAGTTTTCTTACATTCACTTTTATCTGTCCAGCTGATTTTCTACACTATAACAAGAAAAATTTTGTGAGAAACATGTAATCAAATGAAGCGTGTGGAAGATCTGATTATTTCCCAATTATAAATAGAAATTGAATATGTTCAATGAATGAATATCTCATTACATTCAGCATAGCTATTAATTTCTAAGTCTGATTGGACACTATGGCAATGACAATAATGTAGATACAGGTCAGTAAGTACTTGTAAAATTTATTGAAGTCAGTATTTCATGCATAATGTGGATATTCACTGTAATCATTTTTTTTTTGTCTTTTTTGAGACAGGGTCTCACTATGCAGTTGAGGCTGGTCCTGAGCTCACTTTTGTATCCCAGGCTGGTCTCGAACTCGCACCAATCCTCCTGTCTCAGCCTCCCGAGTGCTGGGATTACAGGTGTGCGCCACCACGCCCGGCATTCTGTAATCATTTATAATTAGAAATATTTTATTACTGTATTGAGATCAGAAAGCAATCAAAGATGGAGGCAGATGGGGGGCAGAAAAGGAAAGGGAAAGTGACCATGATTAAGGTTTATTTACACATACCAATTATCCAAGATGAATGTAATTATTATATATCAGAAATATACAATAATAAAAGTGAATGACAACTGGAAGAATAATTTTTAGATTGTGCTTCATAATTTACTCATTCAATTCATATGTAGCAATTGAAATATTTTAAAATTTTTCAGTACATATTTTAGTCATGGTTCATATAGCATTTAGTTCCTAATAAATAAGGTTCATCACTCATTCATAAAATTGTGTTCATGCCTTTAAATCACTAGGTAATTAGACTACATTATGTTGCAAAAATAGGTATTTGTTTGAAAAGGGGGAAGGTGGAGGAAAGAATTAATACTAGAAAAATTTTTGAATGCCTGCTAGGTGTGAGATGTACTTGTACGTATATTGGGAAGTAGCAGGGAGAGTCATGACTATTAAAATAAAATACAGTTATTTTTTTTAAATCTAGATTTGCAGGTGCTTGGTATATTACCTTTCTCTTCTTGGAACCATGATCTTCATTTCTCCAAAATATCCAAGTGTCAGTATTGTGAGGATTAGGTGAAATAATGTGTAAAAATTTTTAAAACAGCATGAAGTACATACTCAATTAGCATAAATTCACTTCTCGATTAATAAACTCATCTACTTCTATAATAATGTCTTGGATATTATTAATGTAATAATCCACTTTATAGACTAGAAATACAAACTTGATTCTAATTGAACTGAAAGTAGCTTTATATATACCCCAGCTGTATTGTGTATGCATAACTATTTTTTCTTTGTAAAGTTTCTGATACTAAGAGAAAATATCTTACCATGTCTTATAAGTAAAGTGTAAGTCAAAGATATGCTATGAATCATAAAACAAAATTATATTTAAATAATATTCAGAAAACTAATTAAATATAAATTATTAAAATGAAATCAAATATTTCAAAATATTCCAAAGTTCAAATCAAATTGCGAGTCCATTGTAGAGGCCAGAATGTTCTGTAATATATATGAGTCTGTAATTAATTCAGAGTATTCACACAGTATTTAAATAGGTTGGTGTATACAAAAATATGAACTAAGAACAAGTTTCCATGGTAGTAAAGAACTACGAAGAATGCAACATTACATAAATACTGGAATGACAAGTATATGATCAGCAGTTCTAATAGTTCAGGGATAGGATATGGCACAAATTTCTAGTATGTCATTCTCATGGACAACGTTTTAGTCAGGGTTTTACTGTCCATGACGCTTACTGGTGGCCAGATGTCACTTGAAGGATGGAGCTCCTGCTAGTTCCTTGAGATCAAGGAACACCCTGTCGATCCAGACAGAATCATGACACATAGGATGCAGGAAAAGTCCATTTTGTAGAATATGCTGATGGTAATATTTTGCTGCTATGTAAAATAGAATAGTTGAAAGACTGCTCTTGTATACCTGTTTTTCTTCTGCATTTAATTATTGCCCTATTTACTGGATTTATTCCATTCTAATTGGTGGAGTTATAGTCATTTTCATCCCTCTCTAGTACATCGTTTAGTAAACTGTGTGGGGTTGGCTTTGTCATCATGAAATTCTATAGTTGTTCTTTCTCCTGGAAGTATTTCACTTCTCCATCAAACTTGAGAGAGAGTTTTGCAGAGTATAGCAGACTGGGAGGGAATTTGTTTTCATGGAGTTCTTGAAGCACTCTGCTCCGCGCTCTTCTTGATTTCTTGATTTATGAAGATAAATCTGCTATTATTCTGATGGGTTTTCCTTTAAATGTGATCTGTTACTTTTCTGTAGCACCTTTAAGGATACTGTTCTTATGCTGAATTTCTGGAATCTTGGTTATTATATGTCTGGATGTGTTCTTAACTTAGATGATGTTATTTGGAGTTCTATATGCTTCAGTTAAATGAATGTCAGATTATTTCCCCATATATGAGAAGCTTTCTGCTATTACTTCTGCGGATGTTGTTTTTACTTCATTTATATTGACCCCATTATCACTGATGCCTATTAGTGTTATATTATTGATCTTTGAATTGTCTTGCACATGTTGAATTATATTTTTCCTGCATCCTAGTTGCTTTTATGAGATCTTTTCTTACCTCTTTACTAGCTGCAATGATGTCTTTAAGGACTGAAAGTATACTTGGACTTTCATTGAAATGGTTTTGCGAGCTTGTGATTGAGGTTTTATTTCCTGTATAACACTTTGAATTTGCTTCATGCATTCTATTTCTTTCCCATATTGCTCATTCAAGGATTCCATCATTTGTTTGTTCTCTGCTTTTGTCACGGTCTTCTTTAGAAGCACTTAGTGCTTCTTTCATAATAGTTATCATTTCTTTTTTTTACTTCAGTAATTATTTCTAATCTGATTTTGTCTATACATTTCTACAATTGTTTCTTTACGTCATATGCTATTATTTCAGTGATTTCAGGTGTGTGATTTCCCATTTCTTGTATTTTATCGTCTCCTACACTTGTTCTGAGTGGGCTCAGATTCTGAGAGTGCATTTTGCTCCTTTTTGTCATTTTGTATAGCTCTGTGTTGCGACCTTTGGTGTAGAGATTTGGTAGAGCCCCAGGTCTGAATCTACCAAGGTCAAACTCATCCAGATAGGTGTGGCTTGGTTCTGGCTGCTGAGCTCCACTTCTTCCTGCTGAAGCCATTGCATATGAACCTGCTGTGCCACTTTGGCAAGATTTTCTGCACCTGGATCAGCTGGGTGATTCTTGTCTCCAGCTTCCCTGTAAGGGAGTTCTACCTCATTCTTGCACACTGGGCCTGGCTGATGAATGGAGTTCCACTCACATGCTGCTTCTTGTTGCTGGATCAAATGACTTTTCTGGTAGGCCCAGGGCAGCCCCATTTACATGCTGGGCCTGCTTGCTGGGTTGAATGAGTTTCTGCTGGTCCCAGTGTGGTCCCATTCACATGCCAGGCCTTGTTGCTGTATTGAATGTGTTTCAGGTGGGCCTATAGCAGTCTCCCTCACATGCTGGGTCTGTTTGCTGTGTCAAATGAGTTTCTGGCAGGCCCCAGGTGGTTCGATCCACTAGGCAGCTGTTCTTAATATCTGCAGGTGGGAATTGTTACTACCTAAGTGCAGGTTGTTGGCAGGCTTTCTAGAAATTGTCCTCAGCTGAAAAGAGCACCTTGTTCCAGGTCACGTGCTCTTACCAAGTGGTGCCCACATGATTTTCAGATCAGGACACTCTTAGATCAGCCTCTTCCCCTGACTTCAAGACAGAAGAAATCGGCAGAGCATTGACCCTTATGATCTTCATTATGGTTGCACCACATGTCAGCTATTGATTTGAGTAGTACTGTTAAGTTTAACACATTTAGTTGTAGTTCAGTGAATTTTAAAAATAGCTGGTAAAAATAAATTTTTCATTCTTATGGTGATCTAAGCTACTGACTAAACAAAGTCATTGTTAGACCTATAAAGTGCAAGGTGGAGGTAACACTCAGAATGTGAAGGTTATTTATGTAAGATCATAGCATTACATTTTAAAATAATCAGATCCGTTAATTTCCTGACTTTCAGTTCAAAAATACTACCATTATATTTACAAATATTTTAATACTGACTTTGTGTTCAGCATAATCACTTTATACAGTGATATTAGTATTACATAGATAAGATCGCAAGACTCTTTTTTTTTCTAAATATACCTCCTTATTAGATAAGTAAATTTATTTCAAATATTTCTTAGAATAGTTCATAAACTTCAAGTAGCAAATTCGTTAAAAACCATTGGTTTTATTTGGCATTTATTTATGAAAACTTGTAATGTTCCGTGGCAATTTAGGGAAATTTATTTATTTATTTATTTTTCAGAACCATGTGTCCAACTCAGGACTGTGCACTTGCCAGGCACGTACTTGTGCCCCTGAGCTATGTCCCCAGCCCCTCATTTAAAAATTCTAACTATAGCCACTCTTCTCAATGAAAGGCAAAAAAAAGGAAATGAACTTTTTCTTTTATGAATAAATTGTGTCAATCATGTTGAGTTAGCTGGTAGTACAATCCTTCAGAATCAGGGATCATGTCAGCTGACGAAGTCTCCTGCAAGCAGTAGTTTTGATTCCTGGGCCTGCTGTACTGGGTCCTTCACTGGGCCGCACTAATACAGCAATTGAGACTGGACATGGTAGCGCATGCCTCTAATCCCCAGCTCTTGTAACGCTATAAACAGGCAGATCACTACGAGTCCAATCTAGTAGTGAGACACTGAGAAGCCTGTAGACACCTCTCTAAATTGCAAAAAAAAAAAAAAAAAAAAAAAAAAAAAAAAAAAAAAAAAAAAAAAAAAAAAAAAAGGAATTAAGGAACATGTGTTGCCACCTGAACTTGTGAATCTTAGCTATTGAGCCTTTCATGAAAATGCTTAAATTTACTGTTTAAAATACTCACAATATGGCAAGATAACAAATTCATGGGGCTATTTGAACAATTATAATACAGAATCTGTAAGTTGTGACTGGAACATAATATGTTAAAACTGTTATTGCGTTGGGACAGCGAGATGGCTTAGCAGTCTAAAGCACCTTCTTAGACAAGTTTAGGTAACTGTAGGGACCATGGTTTGTACCCTGGCACCACATCTTGTGCCAGCCCCTCCTCCAGGGCAGGCTGAGTGGCATATATATATATATATATATATATATATATATATATATATATATATATATAAGTCTTATCACCTTGGTCAGTGCTACAGACACAACTCATGAAACTCTGTAATAGGCTATTAGTTATAGCATTGTCTGCAAATCACAAATTAAACTGAGATACAGAGTTTCAGGGATTTACTTAAATTCAGAAAAGTGATAACTTTCTGGAATTTTGCTAAAATTGAAGTCACTCTCAATGCTTAGTCTTTGAGGGCTAGGGAGATAGCTCACTACAATAAGTGCTTGCCTGGCAAGTGCAGGGTCCTGAGTTCAATTCCCGGTACCACACAAAAGAAAAATCAATTCTTAATCCTTTTTCTAGATACATTTCTGACACTTCCTGAGAGAATTCATTTTTTCAGGGAATTCAAGTCATTATGTATAACCTAAAATTGCATAGCTTTATGTATTGTATCTACTGCAAGAAGATATGGATAGGCAGTTAGATTCTTGAATGTGAATATACTACTTTAGCAGAAAAATACTTTTCTTTATTTTTTTAAGTTTATCAGTAAACTTTAGGTTTAAATAATGACCATGTTCATTACTGAGAACTTGGTTCATTGTTATTCTTAATGTCCTATCCTCCCTTCAACTGCTATTCACCTCCTTAATTACAAGAATGTTGTTTTCATTTTCCCTTTCTTTTCTCGTCATGTGTTTTCTTTTCCCTTCAACCCTTTTCACCTCCTCCAAACCCATTTCTTCTTCCTGTTTGAATATTTTTCACCTATTTCACAATATCTGTTATACAGTTTGCTTTTTGCTTACACTTTTGTTTTCTCATAGCAGAGAAACAGTATTTATACATATGTGTTACATTTATTTCATTTAACAGTATGACATCAAAGTCCATCCATATAGGTAGAAATATCTCAAGCATATCCTCCTTTATTGCAGATCAAGGCTTCATTGTTTAAAATATCATCTCATTTATCTATTCATCACTTCGTGGGCATTTGGATTATTCCATAGATTTTGCCATGACAGACTCTTCTGCCATAAAGGTGGATGTGCACATAAATCACTGTGGTGGAATGCTTTTAATTCTTAGGTTATGACACCAACAGGAAGAATACTAGATTATCTTAGTTTACTTTTCATTTGTTCCTGGGACAAATACCCAACACCCAAAATGAAGGAAGGAAAGGTTTATTAGCTCACAGTTCATGGAGGTTTCAGTCCATATTCGGCTGGCCCAAGGCTGAGTGGAGCAGAGCAGAGAGCATCAAATTCATGGCGGTAGAACAGCAACAAAATGGTGACAGAGACAACCAACCAAATAGAGCAGCAGAGCAACAGCTCTTGTCTGTCTCTCTGTCTCTTCTTTATATTACATTCAGGCTCTCTGCCTTAGGATATCTGCCCTAGACCACACCCATAGTCCCAGCCCTACTCAGACCGATAATCCCATCAGTATTAAAACACATAATCCCAGGGATCATGGATCAAATCTCAATCTATACAAGTCCCTGCCCAATGACTATATGACGCTTTGGGGTACAACTAGACATAAGCCATAACACAGATTAAGTGGCAAGTGTATTGCTGATATTTGAAAAATCACCACGTTGATTTTCATAGTGGTTCTACAAGTCTATCCTCCCACCATCAGTGGAGAAGGTGTCCTTTTTCCCTACAACCATACCAGTATCTGTTATTGATTAATTTCTTGACAATACCCATTCTTTCTAGAGTGAGAATAAGTCACAGTGTTCTTTTAATTTATAGCTCTCAAATAATAGATGATGTTGAACTTTTTGTATGTATTAATTTGCCATTACTTCTTCATCTGAGAAATTCTTTTCATTCCCCGTGCCCATTTTGGGTTTAGGTCTTTACATTTTTCGCATGTTCAATTTGAAGTTTCAATTCTTTGTATTTTCTAGAATGTATTCCTTTGTTAGAAGAACAATTAAGTATTTTTTTCTCACACTTTCAGTTGTCACTTAGCTCTGTTGATGGTTTCTATTGTGTGAAAACTTTTCCATGAGACTCAAGTTATGGATTCTTTTGTCATTGTTATTGCTGTTTTAAAAGCTTTTGTTTATTCATTTAGTACAGAGTATAACTACACAGCTCAGACTCGTAGTAAGCCTCCTGTCTCATCCTCTCCAATTCTGGGATTACAGACATGTGCACGACACCCGATTTCAGTGGCCTACACTGCATGTGGTCCCAGGGAAGGAACCTGGGTTTTTGTGCTTCGGAGAAAGGTTCTCAGCCAGGTCTCTCTGGCCTGAAGTTGATTATGTGTGCTAATTCATCTATGATACTTTTATAAGTATTTGCGTATGCCAGTGTCCTCAATAATTCCACCATTTCTCTTTTAGAGCAGTTTTAGTGTTTCTATTTTAAAATAGACAATTCATTTTGATTATAATTTAGTACATGGTGAAAAATATGGATGTTGTTTTATTCTTTGGCATGTGGAAAGTAACTTTTTCAGCACCACTTATTTAAAAGGCTATCTTTTTTTCAATGAATGCATTTGTCATCTTTGCAAAGATAAAGTACCTAAGTATGTCTGGAATTATTACTGTATCTGTAACTTGTTTAATTGATCCTCAGACTGTTTTTTGTTATTAATAGCATCGTGTTTCTACAACAATAGCTTTTTAATTTTCTAAATTTTTTATTCATTTTAATGAGAATAAAAGATAAAATAGCAATAAATGAGATTCAAAACAAGTTAGTAGGATGGCTACAAAAATTAATACAAAACATATTGTTGTCATGGTAGTACCTATCCAGAGGACAAGATGCAAACTGATATCTTGTTTAAACAATATTACTGCAAACTTTTATTCTCAATGAACTAAGAGTAAGGAGCTGTATTTCCAAATTATCTTGTTTGTGTGTTTATATATATATATGTATATATATAAATAGAATATATCATGTCATGACTTATAAGTAGATTGTAAGTTAGAGTTACAGTATGAATTATAAAACAAAAAGTATATTTAAACAATATTCAGAAATATATTTAATTAAAATTAAATTAAATATTTCAAAACCATACTCTAAAATTCAAATCAAATCATGAGTTGAACTTAGAGGTCAGAATTCTGTGTACGATATGCATGGATCTTTAATCAATTCAGAGTAGTAGCATAGCATTTGAGTAGATTAATATATACAAAAATATCAACTAAGAAAAAGTTTCCATAACAGTAAAGAAATACTAAGAATAAAATATTACATAAATGCTAAAATGTTAAATGTATGACCAAACCCCACCGCTGGGAGCTGAGCCTGCGCACCCGCCGCGGGTAAGCCCCTGCGCCCCTCTGCCCCGCCTCTGCGTTCCCGCGACTAACTTCCTGTTCCAGCCCAGCCCAAACCCCACCGCTGGCTGGGTCAGGATCCTTGACCTGCCTTCCATTTCCCCGCCCCGCCCCCCCTTTTTTTTTGAACCCCTCCAGCCCATGCTCCAGCACTGAACCCATCAAATAGCCCGTTTGGCAACCGTTCCGGTCCACGAGCCTACCAGGACTACTCAATCCCAAAGCTCCA